>JAEANM010004625.1:0-20550 GCA_017656035.1 Myanophis thanlyinensis
TTTTTATAGGCTGTTCACCGCCCCGAGTCCTTCAGGAGAGGGGCGGTATAGAAATTTAATAAAATTAAAATTAAATTAAATCACTAGCATCAGCTTGGACAATGAAAGGGGCATCCAGGATCAGGATGTTTGAGGATTGGTTCAGCTGCAAATAGTCATTTGAGTTTCTCAAAAGCAGCCTGGCACTCCATTGTCCAGTTGAGGGATCAGCTAGGCTTAGGTTTGGCTTCCCGTTTTGTCTTCAGAAGGTTCATGATGGGCAGGGCAATTTTAGCAAAAAAGGGGATGAATTGCCTGTAGAAGTTGGCAAAATCCAGGAAACTCTTTAGTTGTTTTCTGGTACACAGCGGGTGGGGGTGCCCATTCCATGACTGCCTGCATTTTTTCTGGGTCCATCTCTATGTCCTCATGTGATATACAGTAGCCCAAATAATCGATCTTGTCTTGGTGGAAGTCACATTTTGACAATTTGGCATATATTTCGGTGGCTCTCAGTTTTTTCAGGACCGCACGCACCAGTTTGACATGTTCCTCCATGGTCTCACTGTAGATGAGGATGTCACTCAGGTAGACCAAGACCCCCATGTACAAATGCTCATGCAGTACTTCGTTGATTAGTTGCATGAAAACTACAGGGGCCCCTTGAAGTCCAAATGGCAGCACCTGAATTGGAAGCACCCCAGAGGGCAATTGAAGGCTGTCTTTTACTCATCCCCCTCCTTGAGACTCGATAATAGGCTTCTCGCAAGTCTAATTTTGTAAGTATTTTTCCTTCGGCCAGGTGAGCCAACATGTCCTTCATTAGGGGCAGGGGATAAACGTTTTCCACGCACACCACATTGAGGTTTTTATGATCTACACACATAAAAGAGCCATCTTTCTTTTCATGGAATAGCACTGGGGTGGTCACCCAAGGTTTTGCAGGTTCAAATTTTTTTCAGTGAAAAGTTGTAGTTCTTCCAGTTCTCGTAGGGCCATCGCATAAATCTTTGGTTTGGGGAGTTTTGCTCCTGGGAGAATCTTCATGCCACAGTCCATGAGGCAATGGGGTGGGAGCTGGTTTGACCCTTTCTCACTAAAGGCCTTCCTAAATTCCCAGTATTCCCTCAGGATTTTCTCCTTCTCCTCTAGGCGTTCACTTATTGTGGCTGCCAGCTCCATCATGCCTTTCGTTCTGGGAGGGGTTGGTTTTTCCCTTCATGCCAGGGGCATGGAGTGGATACGTAACAGTCCCTTCCTCCAGTCCATGTGAGGGTTCCATTTCCGCAGCCAGGGTAATCCAAGTATAAGGGGTCGCTCCATTCCTGGGACCACAATGAAGCTCAGAGTTTCTTAGTGATCCCCCATCCACATCTCAACTGGCTCAGTTGCAAAATGGGCTGGTCCCCCCCTCCCAGTTACTGACCCATCTAACTGGCAGAATGCACCTTCAGGGTTCTCAGTCTCAGTTCCAGTTTCTCTACCACCTCAGGGCTGATTACACATCTTGTACACCCAGAGTCCAAAAGGGCTAGCATTTCCCCCTGGGAGCTAGAGGAAACTACCCGCAGTTCTACTGGGATGGTCCAGGGTCCCACATGCTGACTTACCAAAAGGTCATCATCAGAGTCTATTTCACTCTCTCCTGGGATGGACAGAGTTCCTAGTTCCTCCTGGCTAGGAGAGGTGAACTCTATAACTTCCACTCCTTTCAGTGCCATTTTGCAAGGCTTGGCTGACTGACCTTTGGATAGATGATGTTTTACAGCTGTTTTTGAGTCTCATTCAGTTCTTAGCAAAACAAGTTTTAAATACAACTAGTTTTTTACACATAATTCTTATCAACAGAGAGTTGAACCCCAAGCTACAGGACAGTGGTGGAATCCAACTGGTTTTGCTACTGATTTGATGGATGTGCGTTTTGCCCGGCTTCTAAAATGTATGTTTTTCCTTACCGGAGGCAGTCTGGGTGATGAGGATGGCTGTGGAGGCACACAAAACATCTGTTCTACATGATTCAGTGAGTGAAAAAGAAAAAAAGGGGGATATAGGACAGGAAAAGGCAAGGGTGGATAGGCGGGGTCAAACTTTGTCGCCGCTACCAGTTCTCTACAACTGGTGCAACCAGACTGAATAGCACCACTGCTGCAGGGAGGAGGGCTATATTATTATTTCTAGATTATTCATAAAATACAACACACAGTAAGATGTGTCACTATTAGTCCATAAGAACTCCAGATATGAAACTAAACATTTTCTGTACTGGAGCAATTGAACAAATATATTTAAAATTCCCCCATATTTGAAATTACACAATTGAACTGTTAGTTCTATTTGTCTTTGACCTGACATGAAATTAGAATGTGGTGTTGTGTCTTTGTTAAAGAAGGTAGTTTTAATATGAGCAATACTGGGTTTTTATTTTGGATCGTAAAACAAAGTAGTTACTAGATGCCAAATCAGATAGAGTTATCTAATTGGAGAGAGGGAAATCTTCCAAGTCAAACTCATTTTCAGATTCTTCAAAATGAATATATTGACACTATTGAATATGTCAGGGCAATCATAATAAAGGCAGAAACTCAAAATGAGAATTGATATCAGAAAGCGGCAAAAAATGTTTTCTTATATGCTTTTGTGTTCCTACAAAGAGAAATAGCTGAAACATTATTCAGCCTGGAAAGAAAAGAAGATGAAAAGTTAAAAAGAGGGGAAACTATTTAAACCCCCTTTGGTTCAGAACAACATTGCATACAAAACCTATGTGAAACATGTAGAAATGTAAAATAAAGGACAAAGATAAGTTTCAAAGGAGAATGTTGAAGTATATCTATGGTAATACATACAATAGCTTTTATTTCAACCCACTTCTTTTCGAAAAGTACTGGAAATGTGCAAGGTTTGCTTTGTTTTGTTGTTGCTTTAATTTCATGAGACTAAGAAGCTGTGATGTACTCTAAATAATCTTTAGGCAGGCTGAAGGAATTCAAATAAGTAGAACATGACAAATTTCACTGACAAACATCTCAAGGCCAATGATTAACATAATTAAATCAATTCACAGGAACCTGGAAAGTTCCTGATTTATTTTTTTTTTAAATTGTTATAGCTTGACTCTTACATCTTGGAAAATCTGATTGTGAAGTTCAACTGATTCTAGCCTTCCAAGTCATGCAAATATGAATAGAACTATCACTTGGTTTTCTGTTTTCCAAGAGAAATGTTAATTAAATTCTGGGATTTCATCTGTGGATTATTCAGCCATAGTTTTGTCACAAACCTTCATCCAAACCTAACCTACTAAGGAGTGCAGAGTTCCTGTCCAGAAAACAGGCAGAAATGGAGATACCCGTTGATGATAAACGTAGTTGAAAAACCCAATGATTTCCAGAAAAGTTAGAATGAATAATAAGCCACAGGAATGAAAACATCACTTGATCACCTGCTTTGTTGGATGTTAAGCCCAACTGTCATTTTCAAAAGTTTCTTATCTTTCAGCATGGGAAAACAGTACCCCATACAGTTTCAAAATGAGGTTTGCTTTCTGTCAGAAAAATAATTGTTCTAGGTAAATGATTTACCTTTAAATCATTTAGCAATTTAAAAATTAAAATTGACACGTTGAATGATGCCTAGTATTTAATTAGTCATGTACAGCATTTGCATGGCTGTCTATCTTTATGACTCTGGTTAGCATGCAAAAAGTCAAAAAATGAAAGCTGCAGTTAATTAATACAGCATAGTACAGCTCATTAAAATGGACTAAAACAAGAAAATGATGATCACAAATGGAAATATCTACCAGGTCCACCTATTTGGGACACAGCTAAACTGGTTCCTGCTGACATACCAGAAACCAATGGAAATATATCTGTGGGCTCTCAGTGGTTTACGTCATGGCTGGCTCAGGAATTCTGGGAGTTAAAGTCCACGAGTCATGAAGGAGCCATAATTGCCCACCCCTGGTTTAGGTGCTGCATTGTACAGCCAGCTGAAATTTCTGTAAGAAACATGCATAATATATATTCTCTTTACCGGGGTGTCACCAAAACTTATATAATTGTGGCAAGGTCTGCCATCTTTAGCAAAGGATATTCCACTTTATATACTCATCATGGTGGCTGCTTCTTTATTTAGAAACAATGATGCTTCCAGAAGAAAACTTAATATTGGGGAACTTCTATGAGTTAAAAATGGGCAGCTAAGCTTCTTGAAGGAATTTAGGATCTTTATTTGAAACCATTTTCTAGCTGATTCTCTTTTGGCAATAGGGGTGCTGGATACTCACAAAAGAGCCTTTTTGACAGTGGGTTTCTGTTTGGGGAACCTTTTTCCAAGGAAACATTTTCTACGCATTGTCCATATATGATAGTCTTTTCAGTGTTAGAATGAGAAGCTTTGTAAGAATGGTGAGCTGCTTAGAATGTTTGTTTTGCTGCAACATTATTGAGGTGATATGGTTTATTTATTGCCATTATTATTGTTGTGGATATCTATTTTTATTGTGCCTGTATGCTGTTTTCCATGTTGATTTTTATATGGCTTTTATATTGCTTTATTTTTTAATAGTATATTTCAATTAACAGTGCACTGCCCAGAGAACTTTTATGAGATATAAAAGTACACTCATTGATAAATAGAACTACATCTGGTTCTTAAAAGAAGCCATGGCCTGTTTACAACCGACTGGACATTTCTCATAAACCATCAAATCCAAAATGTGTACAGTATCTACCTCTAATAAGAAATCTACAGAGTGGTTCAGTATAGCCTCCATGCTAAGCCATATTTTTAACCAAGATTTTTGAATTTAATATAGTAAGTGGATTCATATAGCCAAAGCCAAATAAATGATTCTTGACTTTAGTGCAATGTATAAACTCAGTCACTCAGCAAGTAGCAAAATTGTGATGCCTCATTCTTCACATTCTTAAATAGGGTTTTATTTAAGACGTTACTAATATGAATAGAGAATTTAAGAGTTTAAAGATGCAGCAACTCCAGGAACAGCTCCAGAGAGTACCAAGACTCAAGATCTAAGTATACAGTGTAAGCAAACAAGGTGTATAAACACCTTTCCCAAGTAATATACTTGCATTTTTAAATTTGCATTTCTATTATATTCATTTATTGCAAGCTCTATATTCTGCCATTCCACCAAGATACAAAGAAATAATTCTGAGTACACTTGATGACAAACCCAACAGGTATTATGTCCTAGAACTAAGATACAGATTCCCTTAGCCCACAGCTGCCATTGACTGATTTCAGTTGTCTTGGCCTTGATAATGAGACAAATGTCACACTTTCCAAAAGGATCCTTCAATAGAAACAGTAACCAGGTTTGGAATAGTTCATTGCTGTGAACTTGAAGAGATGTCCTTTCAGAAATAATAATTCATTTGGTCTTACCAAATGAGATAAATGTTTACCTTCTCTCTTCTTCGTTTAATTCTGGAAGAATTAATCATGCCTTAGGAATATGTTTCTGCTTTATTTTGAGGAAAAAAAGAGCATTTTCTTCCTATCAGGTGAAAGAGTTGTTAGTTCAGGCTAAGCCAGGAAGTTGCTTTAAAAGCTGGTTCTATTTCTGGAACTGAAAATGGAATTTGCAATGTGAGAAAAATATACCTCAGTCCTGTACAGTTTATAAGATGCACTGACATTTTCTTGGCAATTAACTTTAAAAGTCACATTTTGAAATTACTTTAGTAGTTGTGGAATGGAAGGGTCATTATGGTATTATTAAGATACAAAGAGACAAGTTCTTTCTCCTTCTGGCCCTTCACATTTCCTCATTTTCCTCCACCTTGCCTGACAGTTACTGCATCTTTTTTAAATAGGACTAGTGAACAGATTTATTCAAACTGTTGCTTTAACTAAACTGTTCTTGTTCTGGTGCCCTCCAGATGGACAAAGGCCATACTAACTGGGAATTCTGAAAACTTCAACCCCACTCTGAAAAACAAAAGATTCAGAGAAAGAATACTAAGATAAACATTGTTTTACATCTTTAAATGTGTTTAAAATAGAACCAGTAAGGTACTGTATCGTAGGATCTAAAACAAGGCAGGGAAATGGCAGAGAAATTAATTTGTTCCTTCTGGGGACTTAGGACAGATGCCCAGGCCTGTGATGGCTTTTTTAGGAGGAGAATTGGATGAGCAGAGACAAATAGAAATAACAAAGATTACATTATTAACTAAACTGACAAACTAAAAATGAATAAATCGCCAAGACCAGATGGTATCCACCCAAGAATTCATAAAGAACTTAAATATCTTGAAATAGCTGATCCCTTTACAAAAAAAATATGCAATTTCTTTTTAGCGTCAACATCTGTTCCTAAAGTCTAGAAAATAGTTGCGATGTTCATAATGTTTACAAAGGATCTAGGGCAATAAAAGAAATTATAGTCCAGTTAAATTAACATCTATACAGGGCAAATGATTAAAAGGTTTTTATAAACAAATAAAATAATGAACCTGCAAAGAATACACCATGGCTTTCAGCAAAGGTATGTCTTATCTCTCTTTTTTTCTTTTACTTTTTGAGAAGGAGAAAGACTGTCAGCAAAGGTCACCAATCAATATTGTATTCTTGCACTTCTAGAAAGCTCTGACCAAATTCCTCACTTGGGATCAGGTATATCGACGGACTGACAATGGGTTAAAAAGCAGGAAATAGAAAGAGTCAAAGCACTGCCAGTATAGCAAAGTTCTTGTACAAATCTATGGAAGGACTGCACTTGGGAATATTATATATCAGTGATGGCGAACCTTTTAGGCACCGAGTGCCCAAACTGCATGCATGCGTGCATGCCCAAACTGCAAGGTGCATACATGCGTGGCAGAGACCCAAAGACCAGCTGGCCGGTGGGAGATGGGCATCCCAACACTGGCAGTTCTGCAAGAGGTGAGATCTTTTTCTTTCGTGAGCTTCTGTCTTGTCATTTGCAGGGAAACTTCTGTTTCCCTGCAAACAATGGTGAGAAATGCCAATAGAGAAACGCGGTGGAGCTGAACTGGGGCGACAGCACATGTGCCCACAGAGAGGGCTCTGCGTGCCACTTCTGGCATGCATGCCATAGGTTTGCCACCACTGTTATTTATACTTCTGGATGCTTTAAGAAGACCATTATGTAATGCAAAGAAGGAAACTGTTGTATACTGCGCATGCGCGACCGGAGTCCTCACACTGGTCCGCCATCTTGAACGGACGACCCGACAGCCGATTGGCTGTCAGGACATCGATGCCCATTGGCTGGCCCACCAGCCAATGGGAAGCGCAGGAATTTGAAGTCGCGGCAAATATAAAAAGCCGCGGCTTCCCTTGAGTTTTGCTTCTTGACTGACAGGATCCGCATCGTGAGTTTTACTCGCGGTTTGAATAAAATGGGACCCCTCATGGTCATCCAAACGGACCCGGTTTCTTGAGTTTTCTTTCACCGATTTGGACCGGGTTTTCGGCTACAACAGAAACCAAAATAAATACGGAGTCAGAACAATTCTGTGAGTGGTATGGTTGGGGTTCTTTAGTTTGGAATGAAGAGTAGGAACAGATGAGAGTTATATATAAAATAATACTTGAAAAATTATGTGAATTTCTGTGGATTTTTTTCCCCTTCCCACTTTCACAAGTCCTGGAGTCATCCACTGAACCTAATTGTGTGGTGGGGTTCAAGACTGAAAAAGGAAAATATTTTGTTCACAATGCATAATTCAGCTGGGAACTTTGCTGCCTCAGTAGTGATTATGACAACTAATTTGGGAAATTTGAAAATGATGAGACAGATCAAGGAGGATCATATTATCAATGGCTACTTATATTGAGGGCTGTTTACTATTCCGTAAATTGTAGACAGAATTCCTAAATACCAGTTACCAGGAAGTGATGATGGAAGAGTGCTATTGCCTTCCAATCCAGGCTTGGGAGTATCCAGTTGACTATCATGTGACAAACTTTGGCCTAAGATAGCCACACCTTTCCAAGTTCTTATTGTAACTTTGATCCTTGATATAACTGCTTGCTCACCTTATAACACTAAACTTTCCTTAATGGCAACCCTACAGCCAAGTAAGGGGCATTTTTACTAACTGTCCATTTTCAGAGCGTCACATCAACTCAGAATGGAATATTTTCATGCACACTATATGTATATATAACATGGTAGCCCTGAAGTACTTGAATTTTCTCTGATGTAAAACCTGCTTTCTTTGGACTGGATGTATCTAAAATCTAATTTTCATTTAATGTAAGAACTGTGGTGTAATACCAAATGCATTTGAAAACCTTTACTAAATCTTTACTACTTCCTTAGTCTCAGATCTAGGGAATATTAGGTTCTTATTCCTCCCAGAATCCAAGATATAATTAGCTATCTAGAAAACAGATATTAAAAGTTTTCTTCTACCAACTAAAGTTTAGACAATAAAAGTATTTCCTAAGTGCAGAACAAAAATCCACAAACCGCTTTCATAATAAGATTGATTTTAAAATTGTCTACATCCCACCCTCAAAGATTTCATTTTTAATCAATTGCAGAATTTTCAAAAACTTACTGAGATAGTAGCTGCCTTTAGTTCTGGGATGGGAAAGACATAACAATGTTGCATCAATTTAGGAGGGTGATTTGACCAGCCCTGTAACCTTTACACACACACTTTTCTCCTTCCAATGTGAATCTAGGGTGCAATATGAAAGTACGTATGCGTGTATAATAATCAGGAAGGTTACACCCCATTGCTGATAGACTTTTTTTCCATCTGCTCTCTAATCCATTAGAGTATTTTTTCTTTTCGTTTTAGATCTAATCACAGCGAGCAGAGCAGGTTGAAGCATTTCAAGTGATTTCTGTTGCCTTATCCAGCTGTCCTTTTAAGGTTGTTATTGAACACTAGGGCTTGTGTTGATTTGCATGCTATTTTCCTTTTGATCTCCATAGCAACCACTACCAAATGGCCTGAGAATAATAGCTGTATTTCTTTGTGTGTGTGGGGGGGGGGGGGAGGGGAGCTGAAAGCAGACTTGGGTGCAAGAAACCAGTGCTGGAAGATTGTTGTTATTGTTTTAAAAATAACATTAAAATTAAAATAAGCCTTTAAGGCTAGCAAAACAATGGGCTCTTTTTTTTTTTACCCTTTCCACAACTTCCTATCTACTTTTTGTACCAAAACATTTAACAGGTGTTTATGAAGTCCATTTAAAAGAAAGAAATACCTTTAGCAAAGTCTGGAATAAACACCCTGAATAGATAGAGAAGTACATGGAATAGAACATGTGCAAAATTCTTTCCTCTTGATATTAGTTTGGGACTTTCCAAACTTTAAATTGGCCAACTCAAAGGCCACCTTTTGTCAATACCTTTCCCATTTAGATATCTGGGGATTAAACCATGGCAGTAATCCAGTCCCTGTACTAGCCTCTGAAAAAGAATAGAGAACATTGAAGAATGTCAATGAGTCTTTATAGCAGTTGAAAATCCTAGCTAAAGTACTTGTCCGCGTTAGAGAAAGAAAAAAAACAACAGAACTGATCTGTTTTTCCGGCTTATCCCAATGTGAGGAGGGCTATATAGGAAGTCAGGAATAGATCCTATCCACCCCGAGTCCCTAGGGAGAGGGGGCAGTATATAAATTCAATAAAACTTAAACTTAAACTTATCCTAGCCTGATGTCAAGATGATCTCCCCTCAGGTTTTCTTGCATCATATAAGAAATAGTGTCCCTGTTGCTCTTCACTTCTGTTAATACCAGCAGAGCAGCTTGGTCCACCTGCTGAGTTTCATTTCATTTTAACATGGTGACTCCATTCCAACTGGAGTGAGTTGGTGTGCGCTTTGCAGGGCATTTTCTACTCTTTCCTTCACTCTCCACCTTTGGTCGCCATTTTTTTACCCAGATCTATCTTGCTGCCTGACACTGGAAATATGGACCTCTGTGGAGATGGGTGGGAGGAGAGCATTTCACCTGAAGTTTTCTTTTCTCTGGTCCTTCTTTCTATTTTTCCTTTCTTTTACCTGGATGAAATGGACAAAAGTTCTGTCATATTTCCTCTTGTGTCCCCAGTGACAGAAAGAATTGTAACAATTGTTATGTTCCCCACAGCAGGTTATTGTGTTATGTTGTGAAACTGGAGAAGGGAGCACCTTATATGCTGCTTTGAGTTCCTGAAAAAAAGGTGGGATAAAATTTAAAGAATTAAGCAATAAATTATTCCTCACCCCTTCCACCTCATGCTTAGACAAATTGTTTGTCTTTTAGTTCCTTGGTGCATAATTTCCTGTTATCCTATTATTTAAAGTATAAGTGGGGCACCTTGAAGTGACTTAAGACAAATTTAAGATTCTTTGGGAATAATAAAAATGTTCATGGCTATCTGAGGATGGAAAGAGGGCATAGCTGTGCCATGTGAGATTGCTAGGGATGGGAGCATTTCTTTGTACAGTACTCAGTGCTGATAATGGTACCTAGCTTGAGTAATGAAAGATCTGCAAGAAAACAACCAAACTCAGTGTTGTATATCACGCATGCGCGGCCAGAGTCTACACACCGGTCCGCCATCTTGTACGAACGACCCGACAGCTGATTGGCTGTCGGGATGGCGATGCCCATTGGCTGGCCCGCCAGCCAATGGGGATCGCGGAAATTTGAAGTCGCGGCAAATATAAAAAGCCGCGGCTTCCCTTAAGTTTTGTCTGTCTCTCTGGATTGAATCCTCATCGTGAGTTTTACTCGCGGCTGAAAATAAATGGGACCCCTCGCGGTCATCCAAATGGACCCAGTTTCCTGAGTTTTCTTTCTCCGATTTGGATCGGGTTTTCAGCTAAAACACTCAGAGAGCACCAAGGATCCCACATTTCTTTGTTCTGAAAAAGCAAATAAATTGCAGGGCTTGCGTTGCTGTCAACTATATATTACTAAAATACTATACAGTGCTGTCTATTTGATTGTCTGTAACCTTCAGTTGAATAAAATGATGCATTTGTCAGCTCTCTTTGGTAAAACAGCAAGGAAACTGGACTAGAAGAGCTAAAACTACTTCACTGTAAGGCTACATTAACAGAAACTTGCAATCCTGAAGGTACAAATTTCCCATTGCCACTTTTAACCATCTAATCAATGGGGGAGGGTCCTTCCTAAGTTTCTTTGTCTGACCATTAAGCCCTGGAATGGCACTCACTCCCCTTGTCTTATTTTTACCAGGTCAGCATCTCTTTTTCTTGTCCCCCTAGGTCATCCACAAATTCCATTATATCATCAAAAGCCAACAACTGTTGACTCCACGTACCTCAAATGGGCTACCTTGCAGAATGTGTCCAAAATCAGATGCCCATGACTCCTGTGGGATTGGCAAGGTTGTGGCCACTTCAGTTCTGTCATGCTTCTTCTCTACCATGCTGCCATGATCAGCAGCAGCCACACAAATGCCATTTCCAATGCTCCATGCCAACTTCCTACAAGGAAAGTCAATGGTAGGAAGTCAGTAGTTACGCCCTTTCTCAATTTCTGAAACAATAGCTCAACAGGCCAAGGGTTATATTATGTAAATGGCAGTTGTGGTTGGGTTGGATGATGAGTCACAAAAATGGGTTTAGAAGCTGTTTGCAGCTCTGTAGTCACAGATTCCAGAGTCACAGTTTTGGCTTTTTATAATGCTTTTAATTGCCCAGTATTCTGTTCTGAACTGAACTATGTTCCCTTACAGTTCTGTTCTACTTTTAAAAGCCGTGGTATACTAAAGCAGGTTTCACCTATAGAATGGATGGCAGTAACAAGTGGAAATGTCCGTAGTCAATTGTGCCCAGCAATTAGACTCACTACAAATCAAGTTTCCATTGTGACTTTTGGAAAGATGTATAAACATGTGTTCAAATATAGTTGAATGTAATTAAAGCATTATAAGGGAGTATATTGACAGCCATCAAACAAACAGAAATCATACAACAATATTGTAAAGGAATGATTGTAAAAGACAAAAATCAGTGGTTTGTCATGGCAGCGGCAAAGTTCTACGATGCATCTGATGAAGAAACCCTAGCAAAGGGTTTTAAAATTCACTGTTATGGTGGTGTCAGTAAATTCTACCATTTCAGCCAACAATGCCTCTTCCAGTTTAGCAGTCAGTTGTGGATCTTCCACATTTTCTTGAATATGAGAGAATGAAATCAGAAAACTTGCTTTTGAAAGATGTAAGGATAAAAGCTGAGTCGTTCCATTCAGACAAAAGTGAATCTTGGAGGTTGGAGGCCACAGTGGGGTTGTGTTTTACAGTTTATATAGATCTGGAGGTATCACTGACTTCAAAGATGTTTTCATTTCCATTTTATTTTTCCTTTACCAGTTGCTCCTGGCCATAAGTTGATTTACTTCCCTATGGAGGCCCATTAATTTTCATACTATTGAATATATTTTCAGAAGCACACTGGGCAAGACTGATAATAATCCATAAGTGACTTAGAACTTAGATGTAATCTATGAACAGCTGTCTATTAAGAAGGCCAGCAGGAAAGAAAAATAGCCGAGAAGATACTGACTGAATAAAATAAATTACTTTCAACAGGCAGAAATTTGGTAGTAGTTAGTTATAGAATTGCTTAAAATATAAGTCTGTCCTTGAACTATGTAGATTGATGAAGTCCCAGACAAGACAGGGGAAGCATGCAGAACATGGTTTCTTGCATTCTTCCAGCCTCTTTAAAACCACAGGAGTCTGTAGTTTCTTCTTGGTAGTGAAGTAGCATGTTGTATTTGCATGTGCTTTTGAATTTATGTGCTGAGAAACAGTGAAGACCTAATATGTCCCTCTCTGACTTCATATGACCAGGGAAGAGGAAGAAAGATGGAATGGAGGAGTTCGTAGCAGTCTGATACACTAGAAGAACATCTTTCTTGATTGCTATTTTTCTGCAGTCCCCAGGAAGATTAGCCAATTGTTCAGTTCAATCTCTCTTTTGTCAGCTTCTCTACATGAACAAAATTTGGTCCTATTCTCTTTTAATTTTTGAGAGAGCGAGAGATCCCAAGTGATGGATAGGCAGGGAGATTGAGCCCCTTTACATAATTTCTTTCCAATGTTGGAAAGAATAATAAGAACTGGGTTGGAAAGAATATAAGAACAGATTATCTTCAGTGTAGCAGATTCTCTTTAGTTTCATTCTTCCCTACAATTTCTAAGATGCTGAGATGCTGTCTCAAACCATCTCCTCTTCTATAACCTCTGCATGAAACATTTAATTAAAAATTGCCTCCCTGTTAATGTTATTCTGAATATTTTAACTGCTACATAATACTGAATTCAGAAATAGTTTGGATAAACAAGTAGCACAATTGTTTTAATATACTTTATACCTACAAATAAAATGAAATTTCCTGTTTGAAGCTCTTTTTTTTCTGCCCAAATGAAGGTTCTGATTCTAAAAATATATAGGATGATTGCATTAAACTATTCTCTATTTGTCCACTATCATTCATAGATAAAGAAAAGTGGCTATGCAATGAATAATAATTCTCAGATTCCCAATATCCATTTTTTTTTCTTGTTCAAACATGCCCTGCTTGGTGAGAAAATAGCTTCCTTCCATTTTTGATTGATGTGAAGAAAATAAAATAAAGTCATCATGATTATTATTTATAAATGCAGAGGCAACGTGGAATAAAATAACACCTCCATAGGAGTAGGACTTTCCTAGTTCATTTTAAAATGTAATTTGTTTCCTTAGTCCATCCATATTTCTTGATGGTGAATTGGGTGCCATCTCATAAAATGTACTTAGTCCAGGGTTTAGTGTTTTACTAACTCTACAATATAACACCAAAAACCATCACAGCATTAGTAAGAAAGTAAAAATTAAATAGCATGAATGATTTATGTCTGCCCTACAACAGAGCCTGGGCTGTTAATCCTTTGTTTGTTGAGATAGTAAGAGAAAATTAGATTAGTGTATAACTTAGCATAAAGGTTCATATTGTTATCCACAATGGTTTCTTAGCATCTTGGATTTTAGAATTATGTTTCTGGTGCGCTGAGATATATAGTTCACTACAGATTCGGTACAGTTGAATACTGGGTTGAGGAAAGAAGAAAGGCATGTGGAAAACTTTAGATTTGCTTCCAAATGGATGCTAGACCTACTGCTGATTGCAATAAGCCTAGAAGCAAGGAAACGGTAGACTTATTCTATAAATTTCTCAGAAATCAGATTCTTCCACCTTAATACATTAGACATTGTACTGAGGATTCCACCTTAGTCCATTGCCAGATTTTCCAGAAGTGGGAAGCTAGAAATAGTCTGTGCTATTTTGAAAATGACTCCCAAATGCCTATGTTGAACTATTATGGTGTCCTGTCACCAGTGATAACCCAATTAAAAGCCTTGCTTACTCCGCCCCCCCCCCCCCCCAAAAAAAAAAAACATGTGTAGCCCTTAGTCTCCTGGAGTTTGCTTCATCCCTATTCAGCAAACATTGAGTATACTGAGTGTTGCCCTCTATCCTTATAAAAATGATTTTGTTTGATTTTGACGACAAATCTTTCCACCCTCAAAATAATCAATTGGGTTAAGCGAAGCATTGCAAATGTTTGACTTCCTTGTCTACTTTCAGTACTCAGAATGGAGACTTTAGATGCAAATTCTGGAGAGAACTGTAAAGTCTGTGATTTGGAGCAGCCCTGACCTTTGGGAACTGCCTGCCAGACCCATTGACTTACTTGCCAAGTACCACCCAGTTTCCCTCCTCTTTTAATTAACACAGCAACAACAACTATGTTACCCCAGCATGAAAGAAAGCTAATGAATCATGTCATACTTCGAAGCTCTGTTAGAGCTGCAATTGATACCCATTCTTACATCTTTGTCAACACCCACCCACTCTTATTTTCCTCCTCCCCTCTACCAGCTGAAGTCCAGGGCCCCACACTGCCTCCCTGTCAGTCAACAGAGGCATTTGCATGTTAGTTAAGCTGTTAGGCTGAGTAATTACCAGGAGGGTCAGCAGCTCCTCCCACCAACCCAACATGCAAAGCTTAGCTTCACCAAGTGAGCAACTGACGGCTCTATGTGTCACATGAGTGTTTGGCAGCAGGTGGAGGGAGAGCTGCATGCCAGTATGACTCAGGGCTAATTGTTCTCTTACAACTGTTGTTCAAGCAACTTAATTAGAGAAACAGGCTGGCTTTTCCGCTGTGTGAATGGAAAGCATCAGAGTCGATGGGAAAGGGCAATCAGGGATTCCACCGCCTGCCAATAACACGATCTGTAACTCTGCCTTGCGAAAGGGCTTCCCCGCAGCAGACATTTCGGGGAAAGTGCCACAATTATCATGGGGGGGGGGGGGCGGTGTCTCCTCTTTCCCTCACAATTACAGCTTAAGCCAGGACATTTCCACAGTTGTGTTGTCCCTGACATTTTAAGTTCAGCCAAATCCAGGGCAACAACAGTGTGATGGAAGCAGGCATGCCACACATGGTGACTCAGCCAACCAGCCTGTCAGCCAGATGTGGTGGGCCGGCAGATGCTTGATACATGGCATGCTTTGTTGACTGCCTAATACTGCAAAACCAATGTGTGTGAACATGCAATTGTTTTGCCCATCACTTATGCTATATGGCTGGCAGATTGTATTCGGTTTGATGGATGACAGGAAGCATCAGCACCTGAATCACTCTTACCTTTATAGAGAGACACAGGGACTTGTCCTATGGACTCTTATATCACTGGTGTATTTAGTTCAGGGCCCCCAAACTTAAATCATGACCAGGACAGTATGAAGTCTAATTCATTAGCCTGAAGGCTGCATCCCTGAAAGTCTTTTCACACATTGATACAAGGGTCTCTAGGGAGTAAAAAATGAAGAGTATCCCAGTATGCTATTAAAACAACATACCCTTGTTAAAACTTTACTGCTGTGAACACAGTTTCCTTTCCATCATTTCATTTTAGCCACTTACCTAGCAGCATTCTTCATGACACCAGGGATTTGGCTTGGTAGTTGTTTAACAACAATATAAAATCCTTCAATTTAATAATCTGAAACCTAGCAGGGTTAACCTTCTTGAAAGAGGCAACTATGCCTGAAAATTATTTCCAGTTTTCGATATAAATAAAAATTATATTGGCGGTTCCCTGATAAGGAAAAAAAAAAGACATGCTTTGTTTTCAGTTTGGCATATCTCACCATCACTTAAAATGTTATTAATCCTGCCAATTCCATTCAATTTCAGAGTATTGTTAACAGAAACCAGGGTAGGAATTTATTAAGTAAGTACCCTGTCAAACAGAGAAAGTGAAAAAAAAAAAACCACCAATTTTCATTTGGTGTTCTCCATTT
This sequence comes from Myanophis thanlyinensis, assembly GCA_017656035.1. Lineage (NCBI taxonomy): Eukaryota > Metazoa > Chordata > Lepidosauria > Squamata > Homalopsidae > Myanophis > Myanophis thanlyinensis. The sequence continues at coordinate 16,308 of JAEANM010004625.1, forward strand.
TAATTTCCATTGGAGAATTATAAAGTTTTATGATTTTGAAGAATCATAAAAGTTTAGGATTTGAGGCTCTGAGAGTTCTCATGGATGGAGCGTGACTCGTCAGTGACAGAAACCAAAACCAACTTCCTTGTAATACAGAGCCAGGATTCACAAAGCTTGGTAGAGAATAGACCAATGTTTGCCAAGACCCCCCATTTAGCCACTGTGTCTGAGAGTCAGTATGAAAGATTCTGGAGGAGATAGTTAAACAGCTTAAGTAGCAGTGTTTACCTGGCCAAGTCTGCCCCAGGAGCTCATCGTCCTTCTGTTTCCTTCAAGCATGTTTCCCTCTTGCCCAACTTTTCCCTGAGTTTGATGAAAGTGGCAGCACCATTGTTGCCTCCCACTTCAGCTCTTCCTTCTACAATTCTTTTGAACTTCCACAATTGGCTAGGGAGGTCAGTGATATCAGCCCCAGTCCCCTTTGTTTTGAGGCAAAAGGCAGCTGAGAAGGAGCTCCTGGAAGTATGCTTAGAAAAATCAGGTGTCAGAAAACTGGAGGTGTCTATTCTCCCTGCCTCAACCTCTGTTCATTTTTACAAGGAATTTCTTTCTTCCCTCTTAGTAGGCCATCCTAAAGAAGACTACCTGCCACCAGTGGTGGTATTCAGTCGCACCATTTCTAGCAAACCGGTAGTGGTGAGAAAGTTTGGCCCTGCCCACCCAGCCTGGCCCTTTCCTGTCCTATAGTCTCTTATTTTTATTTTTTTTTGCTTACCTGAATTGTGCAGAACAGCTGTTTTACATGTCTCCTCAGCCTTCCTAATCACCCAGGCTGCCTCTGGTAAGTAAAACCTTCCATTTTGGAAGCTGTGCAGCAAAGCGAGCGTGCATCGAACCGGTTTAATCCCACCACTGCCTGTCACAGAGTCCAAGGTAACCTCAAGTGGTGTATGAAAGAAAACTTAGCCAGCTTGGGCAACAGTTTCATGGCCTGAAGCCTGAAAGTCATAGAACACTATTCATTTACAGAAGGCTGATTTGGTTATTTGGATTGGTTCAATGTCAAAAATGAAGATCAATGCCGGACAAGCAGTAACTTGGAGTGACTTTAGACTGACATCCCCAGCAGAGTAAATTGATATATGTTAATACAAGCCTTAGTTCTTTCCAAAATACTAAAGTATGTTATATCCATAAAAGCGCCTTCAAGACAGATTGTATACATTTGGGATTCTGTTATTAGCTTACAGGATTTTCCTCTCTCGTGTTATACACATGGAGGTATTAAATACTACTTATTTCAAATACTTGAAGAATAGGTCATTTATTTCATTCAGTGTGTGGAAGGTTCTTTTTTTTAATCTTTTACAAATAGCATTTGTTCAAAGAATAAATTACAATTGTTTGGAATGCTTAAACTTAAAAAAGCTATTCTTAAGGATTAATTTTTAAACAATTGAATCGTGAGTGTAATATGAATGTAGTTAAGATGATAAATGCAACAAATTTTCTCCCTCTATTAGCTTCTTTCATATGCTACTTACAAATGTCAGTCAAACTCAGCAATCCTTTCATTTTATTATTCAGTGATGAGGTAGCTAGATTAAAAATACATGATGGCATTTTCCAAGTTGGATTTATAAGTACCGTGACTGTTTAATTTTGGCCTGCCATTAACTATAAATGGGCAAAAGAGTAGTCTGCCGTCTAAAGACCACCACTGGGAAAAAAAAAAAAGGGTTAGGCTTGAGTAGTACCTTTTATAGCTGTGTCACCACATGCCATTTTCAAATTGCAGTTCTGAAATATTATGCTCAAATCTCTATTATTAGTGGGCAATGTAATTGTAGTGCAGAAATAACATCCACTCAATTTAAAAGTTCAAATTTTGGAGAACATCTAACAAATTTTAATTCCTGTTCTTGTCTCAACACTCTTTTTCCTCCAAGCTTTCAAGAGCTTGGCTTATTCAGAGCTGAATCCTGCTGTCCACTATAAGTAACCCCATCCTGTTGATTTGATAAAACTTATGAGGTTTCTCTACTAGCACAAAGCTGCATTTTGGTTTGCTTTATTTTGGATCGGAAGTAGGCAACCTTTTTTATTTGTTTGTTTGTTTGTTTGTTTGTCAATCATGTACAAGATAGCAGATTTAGGAAGAATCATAAACATAAAGGAAGTAAATACAGATAAATGGGGACAGTAAGACAGGGACAGTAGGCACACTGGTGTGCTTATGCACGCTCCCTTTACGGACCTCTTAGGAATAGGGCGAGGTCCACACTAGACAGTTTGAGGTTGAAGCTATGAGGGTTTGAGGCTGTAACAACAGAGTCAGGTAGAGCATTCCAGGCATTGATCACTCTGTTGCTGAAGTCGTATTTTCTGCAATCAAGTTTGGAGCAGTTTACCTTGAGTTTGTAATGATTATTTGCCCATGTATTATTGTAATTGAAGTTGAAGTAATAGTTGACAGGTAAGACATTGTAGTAGACAATTTTGTGTATTGTACTTAGTTCGGACCGCAGGTGGCACAGTTCCAGATGGTCCAAGCCCAGAATTTCAAGTCTGGTGGCATAAGGGATTCTATTGTGAGTAGAGGAGTGGAGTACTCTTCTCGTGAAATACATCTGCACCTGCTCAATAGTGTTAATGTCTGATAAACAGTATGGATTCCAGATGGATGAGCTGTATTCAGACTTGAGGTCTTTTCAGACTTTGAAGTCTTTTTAGACATGAGGGCCATACTGGATGCAAGGTAAGAAGCTGGTTAATACCTGGAAATCCTATAATCGAGGTTTGGGCAGTTAAATGAACTCACAAAGAAGCCTGGAAAAGCAAGAGCAAATCATTTCCACATTGATGCCAAGAAAACAACAGACATGTCCATGAGGTTAGCAGGAGATGAGATGGTTTGAGAGAGGCTTTAATTTTATCTAGCAAAAACAAGCTTTCAAATATATCCAAGCAACAAGTTGGCCATCATATGATGGGTTTGGATAGCAGAAACAATACCCGGGTCCTCATAGGTGCTTGTTCTAGTGTTTCCAATAAATGGTAAGGAAAATTAATTATGGCTGGGTTTTCTTAGTTTTGGAATATGCCTAGCTCTTTCTATTTTGAAATTTAATTGTTCAGAATTCATTTCAGTTGTATTGGAACCACGTCCACCAGACAAAACAGGATCATCCTAAATATTCAGCTTTTTAAATAAGGTATTATTTCCACTCTATATAAGGGGTGTGTGGGGGTGTGTTTGTGGGTGCGCTAAATCCAGTTATTGAGATAGAATAAACTGTCTCTTAAACTGGCAAATATGAACTCACCTCAAGGAATATTTGTGGTTGCCTGTAGTATCCCTGAAACTAAAAAGAAAAAGTCACTGCATATGCTTTCTACTAAATAAATCATATAGGGTTGATAACAAAAATGAAAGCTATCTCTGCCTAAAATCCACAGTCAGGTGGCTTTGCAAAAGTTGAAGCAATAATTGGTGTGAACATTTTAAGGAAATGGGTAAAAAAATAACCTTTTCTGATTATTCACATGTATTTCCTATGTTGTTGGTTTGTAATACAAAAAAAGGTTTGTTTAAAAAAAACCCACAAGCCATTTCTAATGATTATATACACAGATTCCCTGTGTTGGTAATTTGCTTTCTTTCATCACTATTGTTTGTTTCAAAAGCTGTTAATTTTAGTCTGCAGAGTGTAAACACCATAAAGATTAGGAAAACTCAGCAGGCAACAAGTAGGCTGTTGGAGTCATAAACTGCAGTACTCAGTGCCTCTAAGGACACTTCCAATTGCTGAGTTGAAGTGCCATCCACTCATCCTTGTATCTTAACCACAACACAAACATGTCCTCAAGGATGGTATTGCAGTTTAACATGGGGAAGTTTCCTCTGAGTCAGTAGAAAATGGTGATAACCTAACATTGACTGTCCTCATGGCTGATCCCTACTTTGCCTCTGTAACTGACATTTCAACTCACTTCTCTGACCCTCCTCCAAAATAGTGGGTGCCAATGCCCTCCAGATTTCATATGCCTCAAGATTGTCCTTAGGATGTATTAGAATAAGGGAGAAGCCTACTTTGATGTTGTAGGTTGACTTAGGTTGGGTAACAGATGAACAAAACTATGAACAAAAACCCAACAGGGAAAAAGTATGGGCAGAAAAAGTATATTTGTGCAATGGTCTAGTGTACAAAGACACACAGACATGTGGGTATGTATATATATATATATATATATATCTATA
>JAEANM010004626.1:0-20549 GCA_017656035.1 Myanophis thanlyinensis
AAAAGCTTGCAATTTATATTCTTGTTTTTTAATTTTCAATCCTTTTATCTCTTTATCCTCCCTAATCTTTCTATTCAGTACTTCCAATGTTAACACAAACAGCAGAGGCAACAGTGGACAACCTTATCTGGTCCCTTTTTTAACTTTTATACTATCAGTTAACTCACCATTAACCATTACTTTTGCCCTTTGTTTAGTATAAATCGTTTCAATGGCTGGAACAAATTTTTCACCAAAGCCAATCCATTCCAACTGCAATAGTATAAATCTCCAGCTCACGTTGTCAAAGGCTTTCTGTGCGTCCAAAAATATCAAGGCCACTTGTTTTTCAGGATGTGCTTCATAATACTCTAAAATGTCCAAAATTATTCTCTTGTTATTATTAATATGTCTTTTAGGCAGAAAACCATTTTGATCAGAATGAATAAAGTTAAGTATTTTTTCAATCTTTCTGCCAAAATGATTCTTTTTCAATGATCCAAGAAGAAATACATACATAAACGGAGAGAATTCATCTTCATTTTCTCGATCATAGAAACAGAAGGAAATAATGAATTCCAATACATAGGGAGAAAACCACAATTTGTGCTGAAAGTGGAAGTGGAGAAAAGGCAGAGAGATGAATTCTAGATAGCACATATCCTGTGAACATGTGATTAGAAAGAGGAACAGAATTTGCTGGAGTCCTAATGCTGAAAATTTGTGGATAAAAATTCTATAATGAAAGAAGTTATCACTTTCCAATTATCAATTTTTCTATGAATATAATATCCTTCACAAGGGCTTTATTCCTAAAACCTTTCACTACTTGGGTACTACTACTACTACCTGTATGAAAGAAACAACAACACTGTTTAATGCTAACCAGATATAAATCCTTAATTTGTTACTAACATGAAAGTCATCTAAAATTTATGTCATCATAAAACTACATTGTGGTTAGATGAATAGTCAGTTATCTGTACTGAATTTGGCGTTTTTGTCCAACTTTCAAGTCCTTATTATGGTTGGGTATGTTATCCAAAAAAATTATATTCTGGTTGGTGGTACAGTCAGATGTTTTGACTGGATTTCACATTTTTATCCACCATTTGAGTCCTTGCCAGGTTTTTTATTATTATTAATTATTATTATTATATCAAGTTTTTTTATTTATATATACATATTTTGAACACAGTGTGTCATCTGGGCGTCTCACTTTACAAAAAAGTAAAAAACAAAATAACATATTTATAATAATATTAGTGATGCAAATACTCATAACCAAATTTATAGTTACATAGCTTGTTTGTGATTGTATATCAATTATAAAAACATGCTTATAATTATAAACAACATTCATATTTTACTTATATATAACAATACTTTTTCTTCATCTAATTTCTACCTCGTAATGCTAACCATTGATAAAACTTATTCCGTGTTAAAGAATACTCTGTATCTCCTTTATCTTTTATTTTCAATGTTAATCTATCCATTTCTGCACAATCCAATATCTTCCAAATTATATCTTCATCAGGTGGGATATTCTTGTTTTTCCAATATTATGCAAATACAATTATCGCTGCTGTCAATATATGTAATATAGAGTAGACTAGACTAGAATTCTTTATTAGCCAAGTGTGATTGGACACACAAGGAATTTGTCTTTGGTGCATAAGCTCTCAATGTACATAAAAGGAAATGGTACATTCATCAAGAATCATAAGATACAATTAATGATAGTCATAGGGTACAAATTAGCAATGAAATCATACTATGAAATAGTAATCGGTATGAATCGTAAGGATACAAGCAACCAGTTATAATCATAGTGGGGGGATGGGGGATGAAACAATGAGTATAATAGTAATGCAGACTTAGTGAATAGTTTGACAGTGTTGAGGGAATTATTTGTTCAGTAGAGTGATGGCATTTGGAAAAAAGCTGTTATTGTGTCTAGTTGTTCTTGTGTGCAGTGCCCTACAGCGTCTTTTTGAGGGTAGGAGCTGAAACAATTTATGTCCAGGATGTGAGAGGTCTGTAAATATTTTCCCAGCCCTCTTTTTGACTTATGCAGTATACAAGTCCTCAATTGAAGGCAGGTTGGTAGTAATTGTTTTTTAAATATTAAATATATAGTCCCTTTATCATAGCTCTCTAGTATTATATCTAACAAAAATATTTCTGGCTTTAATTCTATATGCTGCTTAGTCATCTTTTCCAACCAAGTTGTATTTTTATCCAATACTTTCTTGCTTTCATACATTCCACCACATATGATAGTAAGTGCCTGTCATCTGATTGCATTCCCAACATTTGGCAGACATATGAAACATTCTTGCTGGTAGCAAATGCCACCCATTTATCATTATTATTAAACTGTTCACAACAATATGAAGTTGCAGCTGCCAATTCTTTGGTGTTGACCTTCATTCACGTCAAGTACTTCCCAAGAACCTAGGATGTATCAGCATAGTATATTTCATATTAATTTCATATATTAATGTATCAGCATAGTATATTTGCAGATGCAAGTAGTAGGGCCTTTTGCAATTAAGAGATGAAAATTTTTGTCATGTACAAATTTTCCAAGTGCTATCCGAGATTTTTTGATATGGCATCCAGAGTGCCATATTATTATCATTCAAATATATATGCAGACCCACTCCCAGTGATTCTGGGTGAAAGATCAGTAGGATGCGGGCTGTTTGAATGTGGGGGGAGCTCATTCCAGAGAGCGTGGAGCTACAGAGAAGGTATACTTCTTGGATCCTGATAGATAGCATTGATTGAATTGGCTGGACATATACTATTGGAGACAAGCAGCCCCTCACATACCCAGGATTTGCCATGTATGACTTTATAGATTCCGAGCAGGACCTTGAATCACACCTGGAAGTAAATCGGCAACCAGATGGTTGAAGTAAATAAAAGTGTTTGAAATAAATATATTTTATTTTGTATGTTTCCCATCTTGTAATAATTGAGCCGCAAAAATTGTACCAGAAAATACACTTCTGTTTGTTGAATACAGAAACCCAATCTAATGATATGGATACTCCTTAGTTGTTCATGGAAGAGGTAATAGGTTACCTGCTACATGCAAATATATTATTGTACTATTTAATTTGTTCTTCACATACATAAGAATCACTATTTGGTTTACCAATGAATCAGTTTGCATGTATGAAAGAGTTTCCCCAAATATCTGTTGAACGAAATACTTCTAAAACTCTTTTAAGATGAGATGAGCTCCTAGAAACTACCCAGACATATCCAAGAGATTTTCTTTTAAGTACATTATTCATTGCCTGCTGAGATGTTTTTTGAACATCATGCTCTAGCCTACAACCCTAGAATTCCCTGGGCAATCTCCCATCCAAATATTAACTCAGACCCAGACAAAGTCATTGGTGTGTACCATCTGCTGAGGGGCTTCTGCTACAATGTTGCAAGGTTAAATAGCTGATTAAGAAACACTGGCACAGAATTATGTGCATATTTAGCAACCCTCAGCACATTGGATATGCCATACTTAAAGCTATAGAAAAAGTTGTATATTAAGAGTGCCAACACATTGAATAAATAATTTAAAAATGAAGTCCCAACAGCATGAATATGGATTGAACGGTCATGTCTCTGGGAGTTAGGTGGCACACACATTTAATAAATTATAATTATTATTAATATTCTTAAAATTAATTAATATTAATATTCTTCTGTCTCCAAAAGGGCAATCTTAATGTAGTTAAAACAGTTATCTATATTAGGTTTCATGATTTCATCACAATTTTATTTCTCACTTAGAATGTTGGATATTTTTCCCTACACTTCAATATCTATTTTATAAAAGGAAATGTGCCAGAGGTTTGGAGAGAGGCTAAGAAGACAAGATTTGTTTTTAACAAGAAACCACAGTAATCATTGATATTATTATTGAACAATGATTGTCTACAAGAATGTTTGTTTACGGTGATTTTGGATTTTGGTTGAGAGGCTGAAAATAATTTTGTGAGCCATTAAAGGCTAATATAAGAAATGTATTGGACGTCTATGGAAATTCTCAGTCATCCAGGTCATCCAGGTTGTCGCAAAGGGGTACTTTTTCAAAAGGCAACTGGGCTTTCTTTGTTTTTCCTTGAAGACGTTCTGCTTCTCATCCAAGAAGCTTCATTAGTTCTGAGGGTCAGAACTAATCCTTCCAACCCTCCCACCACCCAGACAGAACTGATGAAGCTTCTTGGACGAGAAACAATACATCTTCAAGTAAAAACAAAGGAAGTCCAGTTGTCTTTTGAAAAAGCTCCTTTGAGAAATGTATTGGGAATTTTCAAATATTTGGAATAACATAATAAAAAAACCACATTTTTTTAAAGATGCCTTTGATAATTTGAACTAGGCCTCCCTGTTTAAAGTTTTGAAAGACATGAATTTTGGAAATAATTTTATTAAATGAGTAAGATTGATTTACAGTTCACAGAAAGCACAAATAGTTATCAATGGAGATCTAACAAAATCCTATGAGAAACAAAAAAGGACAAGTTAGGGATGCCTTCTCTCTTTTTTATTTTTGTTCTTGAAATATTGACTACAAACCTAAGATAAGATCAGAGAATTGTGGAAGTAAAGATTTTAAAAGAAACATGTAAGTGAAGGGCATTTACTGGTGACTGGGTATTGATTCTGGAGGATTCACTAAAGGTAATAGAAGTATTAATGGGAAAACTAAAATAATTTGGTATAGTAGCAGGTTTTAAGCTTAATCAGAAAATACATAAGTTAATACAAATGTGAAAATAAAGGATTAAACTTAAATGGGTAAATAGGTTTTAAGCTTGAGAAAAAAGTAAGACATTTGGGTATCCTCATGACAAATATGAACTGTATGTTATTTCAAAGATATTCAAGATATTGAATGAAGTTATAAAAAATGGGACAAGATGGGAGAAATTAAAATAGTCATTATTAGAATTTCTGTGATAAAAAATGAATGTTTTGCAAGAATGATGTTTCCAACATTTTCAGTTTTCACAACTGATATACCATTTAAACAGTGGCAAAAGGATGTACAGAGTATCTACACATGTATGGCAAATGAAAAAGAAAGTTTCAAGTTAAATATAAGGTATTACAAGATGCAAAGGAAGAGAGAGACTGGATTTGCCTTATTTGAAATAGTATTTGCAGTTTGCTGTTTAGTTTGGATGAAAGAATGGGTGTTCCTAACTTCATTATGCTGCAAGAAAGTTAGGGTGAAAGTTCTTACTATTCACAAGAAGCATGCAATGCTGGATATTCTAGGAGTTGGAAACTTATCACATCTGGAGGATGCCACGTAGAAAAGGCTGCAGTTAAAGAATATAGGAATAATCATATGTCAGTAGTTGTCCAGGGTTTCAGATGAGTCCCAGATGCCAGAGATAATGGCCTCAATTTTACAATAGGCTTTCCCTTTAATGGAGATGTGCGCTGAAAATCCTTCTTAGCTGGGGCATATTTGAGTTGCCTATTATAGTAAGTAGGATATCTCAAAGTGAATGCATGACATGTAAGTTATGAGGCACAGTCCAACAACTATGAAGATTGGTTAACAGCACTCATGCTAATTCATCTCGGAATGAATCAGTTGGTTTAAAGCTGCTTAGCACCCATATGCCTTTCAACAATACTGGGACTAAAAGCCCTATTATTTGTCCATGTTGGCTAGAAATTTTAGGAGCTATAGGTTCAGCTGTAACTGAACCTACAGCTGTGCTAGAAGAATTTCTGTTCGCATGTATCCTGAAAGACACTGAATACTTATCTGCCATATTCATATGCTACCTCAACCCAAGGATTCTCTAGTATGCAGCTATGCAGGAGCATCACTTTTGAAATCCTCCAAACAATTCTAAGAAATAGCTTAGATTCAGCAAATGGCATGGTCAAGACCACCCAGTCAGGTTTATAACCTAGAAAGAATTAATCTTTATCTCTGCCCATGAATTTCTCACCATCTGTTAATAGTTTGCATTCAGGGAGAAAGAGACGGAGAGAGAGAGGTCCCAAAGAACAATTGTAATATCATGTCTATAATCTTGTGGGCTATGTGAGGCAACCCAAAATTTTCATTTGCGTGATTGCCCAAGAGATAGTTTCTTCATTCTGTTATTACAGCAGACAGCAAAATATGGTGTTTTTTTTTTAAACCTTCTTTGGTCATAATTGCTCCTCAGAGCTGTAGCTGCTTAGAGTAATGTTATTATTTGTATCTATTGGTCTATACTCAGCCCAAGCTTTCCAAGTGGCAGATTCATTTATGTACACATTGACTGATACAGTGAAAGCACATAAAACCCTGAATTATTTTGGCTTTCACACTCCTCCCTCCATTTCTATTTGGGCAGGAGCCAATGGAGCAATCTTCTATGTTTGCAGATTTTAATTCAACTTTACTCAGGCTCCCTGCCTCAAAGATGTTAAAATGAAATATGGATTCCTTGAATTAGTATCAATGCAGATTCATCATTCAACTTACCTCTATATTTTTATCTGAAAGCAAGTTATCTGCACACATACTTGTCTATTCCAAACATCATTGGAATAAACTCATCAACATAGGTGTCAGTAATAGATTTATATTGTAAGTATGAGAAAATTAACAATATAATATTAAGGTTAGAAAAATAATTTGGGTGGCAAAACAATTCTAAAATAGTTGATTTAATTGCTTGAAAGTTTTTTTTTACTTTGTTCCTTTGTCAAGAAAGGGTCTAATACAAATGTAGCAAATAGCACATTTCTACAGCTCCAATCAGATATACATTTATCTTACCAGTAGTTTGAGATAAATTCAGACTATATGAATTAATTTTCAATTCCTGAATTGTCTTTCCAACAGCCACCAATCCAGTATAAAAATTTTCTGAGCGGTCCAGTTATATGAGATAAAATGTTCTACCTGTATTAACTTCATTATAAGATCAAAGGAGGCTAATTTTAAACAACCTTCCATTGATTTTTAAGAACAGGACGCTCAAATTTATTATTCCAAAGGTCATGTAAATAATTAATATCAGTTTGATCTGACTCCCTCAACTTCTTACAAAAATGGATTGCTGTCAGCCCCTGTTGGCTCCTCAAAAACCTCTAAGAAATTTAGAAAAACAGTGGTATCAGTATTAAATAATAGGTACTTCTTAAGTTGAATAATATTCCAAGAGCTACTCTGATATAAACCAAATTCAATTTGAATTTTATTGAGTTTTTAAAAGTTACTTCATCAGAACTAAGTTAGGAAGTACAATACCTTGAAAGGCCCAATTACATAATGGATTTACTAGCTTTTTTATTTTCTTTATTAGTATTAATTAATATTTACATGATAATAAACAGTTTAACCATACTGTGTCATATATCCAATATAGTTATTTACATTCATTTTTGTACATTTTGTTCTTTTGATCTATCCATATATACAATTTATTCCAGACCACTTTTTAAAAGCTAGTTGAGGTTAAATCATATTATGAAGTTTTCATGGATAAAGGGCTCAAAATTATATCTGTAGCTCAGGTTTTTCTATACATATTTTTCAATATTATGTGCTGTTATTTTATCTGATCTCCAAACAAAGATCTTAGTGCTTATCAGGAATTGAAATAGTCAAATAATAGTTTGAAGATGACACCAGACAGGGATTGAATTTTGAAATTCCATGTTCCAACTAGTAAGTAGAGTTTCTTTATTTCTATATATAATGGGCTTATATACTACATCACTCAAAACTGACTCTCAATGTTTTACATGCTAATCTTCTTAATGCAAATAAAGTTAGGCACTACGGAAACACTATAAGTTAAAATATACAACTAATAATACACCTGAAAAATTAAATCCTTCTTCACAACAACTCACTAGCGTTTACACAGAGAAAAACTTAAAGGATGCTTTACCCAAGTTATTTAGTTATTTAATATCATATAAATTAACTTGAAATAATATGAAGAAATGTTGAAATATTAAGCAGCTTTGGAGTTAGCTTAATTACATTTAACTTATCTCAAATTCTCAAGGGAATCCTATTGTATCAGTTGAAATCTTTCATTTCTACTAAAGTAGTTATAAATTCAAATGGGCTGGTTGAAAAAGCTTCCTAGGGATTTTTAAATCAAGATTTTAAAAGGATTCAGAATGCAATTTAAATCCAAACTTTTCAGTTACCAGTCACATTAAATCTGAATTACTCCAAGCATTAAAGAAATAGAATACCAAACTCAGATATTAGCAAAATGTGACCAGGAAAGAAACTTTTAGGTTTCTGGATATAGTATAGCAGCTGTATAGTATATATCAAAGAATTATATTCTGCTTGTCAAAATATCTTATGGTTCAAGCAGGACATTTTTAGGCAGATTTAGGAACAAAGAATAGGTCATTTTGTTATGGGGCACATAACAGATTTAAACAAGAAGAAAGCATACCAATAGTAATCATGTATAGTTTTGATAGTTTTGGAAAGAATAAAACATGTAAGGGAATAAGGTAAAATATATCTTAGGCTGAGTTTCTTTGCCTATCCTAGTGCTGCCATACAGAATTTTTTTGGTCTTTTACCCCTAACGATTATCTCAATCAATTGTAATAATAAAGACAGATTATTAATTCCTAAACTGAGAAATAGCCATCTGCATTATGAGACCAAATCAGTGCTTCTCAGTCTTAATCAAGCAGATTTCAAGTCAGACATGGGGGCTGCGATTGGTTCCTCAATTAGCTACAATCTCTGATAAATCTTCCAAATCGCTGCCAAGGAAATAAGTTTTTTTTTTTCTACTTCACTTTTCAATTTGGCTGAAGTGATTCTTTGCATTAGAAATGATTTGATTAGTTTCTATAAAGGGACAGGGATGTCCTTACTTTGCTACATGCTGGCCGCAAACTACAAGATGGCCATTGGGTATATAATATATATGATATATTGTCTTTCAATGCCCAATTATTTTTTCCAGCAGGCTGCAGCTTTGATCCCCAGGGATAGCTTCAAGAGGGAACTCTTCCCATTGACTTTCAAATTGGGAAATATGGCAGTCAGAGAAGGCTTAGGGTGATGATATACACCAGTGGTCCCCAATTTTTCCATCTTGGCAGTTCAGCCTAGGACCAGGGGTGTGAGTGGCAGGCATGTTATGCAGCTCCATTTGTACAAGCAGTGGACACACACACACTGCACTCACACAAATGGGGCCATGTGTGAGCCCTGTCTATTCAAGTGAGTGAAGCGTCATGCTCAAGCACAAGGGCCTAGCACTCACACAAGTGGAGCTTCATGCGCATGCTTGCTGGCTACTCACACAAGTGGAGCTTCATGTGCATGTGCTTCCCATTGCTCTCACAATCTGGTTTCAAACAGGCCACAACCTGGTGGGGACCCCTGCCATAGTGGGTTGCAGCCCGGGGGTTGCGGACCCCGATATACAAAATTGTATATAACAGTTGCAGCATCCTATACTGTACTGTCTGCAATAATGAAGTGCGTTCAAAGAAGATTCAGAAAAAAAATCTAAGTAACTGACAACAGATGTTCCTGTTGTAGGGGTAGAAAACTGAAAGAACAGCAAGAGAGGTTACAGCACATTATTAGTTTATTCTGAACTAGGCAAAAGAAATAGATCTATTATTACTCATATAGGTGATTGAACTTTTCTTTCTTTCTTCTGTCTGATTTTCAGAGATTGCCTGGACAAGTCCTTGCAGTTTTCTTGGCAAGGTTTTTCATGAGTGGTTGTCATTGCCTTCTCTGTGGCTGCTCCCTCCCTCTGGAATGAACTCCCCCCTGAGATTCGGACAATTACTGACCTGGGAGTTTTCCGACGTGCGTTAAAGACCCATTTCTTCCAACTAGCCGGCCTGGCCTGACACCTTGGGGTTTTTTAAATTTGGATAAACTTTTTAGAATTTATTAATTTTAATAGTATTTTTAAAAGCAGCAAATTTAATGATTTTATATTGGTTTTTTAAATTTGTTATGTATCTTGTTTTATCTGCTGTGAACCGCCCCGAGTCCTTGGGAAGATGGGGCGGTATATAAATATGATAAATAAATAAATATGATAAATAAATAAATTGCCTCCATTCTAGGGCTGAGATTCCATTGGAATCCATTGAATCCAATTTCCATTGGCCCAAGATCACACAGCTGGCTTTGTGCCTAAGGTAGGAGTAGACTCACCATCTCCCCTTTTCTAGCCTGATCCCTTAACCACTACACCAAACCGGGTCTTGAATGAGCTGTAGCATACAAGTCTATAGTAACCTCAGGATACAATTTCCATTGGTTAGGCTACTGCTTCTGGTCCAGAAAACAGTGGAACAATAAAAAGTGGTAGCTAAAACTTTGGAAAGGTATGCATATGCAAGTCCTAACTATACAACCACACGTGCATTTAAGCAAATAATTCAATCATGTGCACAAATATTCAATGCAAATAATATCTACGCAGAGTTCTTCGTTAGGAGAAATCTTATAAATGTGGTCATCTTTTATCTCTTATTATATATAATTTTACTAAGGAGTAAAATAGAGATTGCTTGGATTGCCTTTCGCTTCTCATTGTTTTAAAACATGTCAGGCATGCCTCTTTTTCTACATTTAACTAAACTTAAATGATGGGCATCAATCAATTAATCAATCAATTGGTCTGTCATCAATTACTGCATTATTATAATATAATAAATAATTACAAATATAAATAATTTATAATTAGCTATATATGAGCACGTATAATATGCAATATGCTGTATCAGTTTAATTTATTATTTTTAATGTCGAATAATTAACATCTGGGGAAATTACACATTATTAGATCATTAAACATTTCTCATTTTTTTAAACAAAAATGATAAAAAACACAATTTGGTAAATAGAAAAAGAATATAAAATTCACTATTCCAGCACTGAACAGTCATTGAAAACCAAACTGAATGTAAACTATAAAAATATTATCTAAACATTAAACATGGTTAAAGTCTGCTTTAATATTTCAAGCCCAGATTTTGGAATGGAAAAGATGTACATTTAGCTTCTGTTTTTAATAGGGCCGTAACTGGTTTTTATGTTATTTCGATTTTGTTGTTGCTTTGTTTCATCTATCTTTCACACTCCTGGGATGGAAAACTGGCGTGTAAATGCAAAAGGTAAAATAGGGAATAACCCTACTGTGAAGTCCCCATGCTTTACCACTGAATATCATTGGCCCTGTTCAAGAATATTGCAGGAAGCAAGAAAAGCATGTTTTGGAGACACTTTAATTATAAATATATGAAAAATTAATTCTATTGTAAAAAAAGTAGCTGAAAATACTGATTTTGGATTTTCCCTGTGTGTGTGCACATGCATGCATGTACATGTGCACGCATGTATATGCTTAAAGTGGACACGGAGTAAAGGTGAGGCCTCATATTACTCTTTGCCTCAGCAGAATATCTCAGGAAGATTTTGACAAAAATTAGGTGCTTATCACCACACTTTGCATTCATTTTCAGTTATGCCAAAGATTTTATTAAACCTGAAATGATCAATGGAGAACAAGATGCTAACTCACTCTTATGGTCAAAATTGTCAGCTAAGCCCCACAAGCATATCCTTTGAAAGGATGACACAAAAAGGACTATAATGTCATGAATATTTAATGAAATGTTCACACACACCCCTAAAATGATAGCATAGTAGTTTTGTCTACTACATACATACAGGGTAGGTAAATCAAAAGTTAAACATGTGCTGAACATGACAAAATGCAGATCACAATAAATGATTTTATTTCAGAATATAGTTGATTCTATACATTCTGATTTATCATATTAATTGTCATGTTGCTTGAAAATGATGGAAACCATAATCCAGCACATCTGGAAAAAGCTGCTAGTCTTTTCTAAAAAAAAACATTTCCTTCTTACTGCTTTACATTATTTTAGCCATATCATCATGCAATTATACCATTTAAAGTCCTTTCATTGATTCTTCATTTATCTACAGATTTTCCAAAAATAAATTTATTGTAAGTTTAAAGAGACAGATGCAAGTTGACAGCTTCAGCTGTAGAAAACTATAACACGTCCAAATTTGTTTTAAAACAACACTTAGAATGTACTTATGTGAAATTAGATTAAGCAAACACAGTTGGATTTAATTAATGGTGCCCCCATATAATCATCAAAGAATTAAAAATGGGACAGAAATTTAAAATGAGATCTACTAGACTGTAAAAAGATACCCTGCTTGAGATTAAGTATGAAAAAAATGTCATACATTTACTGATCTAATGAAAATGTAGATCTAATGAAAATGGAATTGATAGGAAATTGAGGAATAAATTCCACTAGACACCCATAATTTTTCTGCATTTTGTATGTTAAAATATGCTTCTTGGTGGTTTTCAAATTCATCAGTAAAGTATTACATTGGAATTGATAAAGTCCCGAAACAGGGTTTGCATCAGCCTCTGATGTCCTTGGAAAACTTCCAGGATCTTGAAACCTCAGTAAATTGACATTGGTTGCTCTTACTGACACCAACAATCCTTCCTGAAAAAAAAAAAATCCCAACATAGGATTTCAATGAGTATTTCTAATTGGCATTTTAATGTGTCACCCTGCGTAAAGCACTAGGTAAGGAATCCTGTATAGCTCAGAGAATATTTCTTGTGAACTTTGATTTCTGCCAGCAAACTCAGGAAGTATGAAAAAAAATGGAGCAAGATCTGAAAAGGGAGCTGAAAGATGACTTTGTTGTCCCCAGTACTGTATTCCTTGCATACAGCAAGGAATCATCTCACCATTCAGAAGTGGAATGGACATGTGTAGCTTGTATATTTTAGTGAAAGCAATAGTGGATTGAACTGGAATGATATCTGTTAAGTGGAAAAATAATGGATTTTTTTTTTTTTTTTAAAGAGAATTGAGAATTTATTTCTGAACCTATTTCTGAACCACCCATCTCTCTCGGAGAATTTACACTACTCTCAGAATAAGTTTCATCTTGAAAAAAAGACATCTGTCTAGATCATCTAACCAAATAATAATAAAGGCCTATTTTGGGGGGGAAAGCTTGTATTTTTCCATTTATCTGTGAAGGAGCATTACAGTAGGCATATATTGTATCTTCTCTTCTTTCAAACTTTCCCCAAGCTATAATTTAGGAGTTGATAATATTCACATATTCTGAGCTTTGAATCAATAATGCATGTTGGTTCATATGAGGCTTATGGTTTCTTTCAACTCTTAGTCCTGGATGTGAAATGTTCCAGTGACAAACCCCACAGATTCAGCAATGCAGTGTTTTCTTTCCTTGCTTAAATGACATGTCAATGATAAAGATTTAAACAAGAGGAAAACGTATCTCCCAAGTCTGATATGGAACATCATCAATTATGCAAAATGAGTGAATATTTAAAGAGTCTCTGAACTGTCTTTATTTATGAATCTTAAGCTGCCTTCTTTATACTTTATTGATATGTGCACTGTTAAAAAACATTTTATTAACTCCACGAGTAGTTGGAAAACAGAAATTGAGAGAATATGGTTAGAAGACTACAGCAGAAAAATGAACTAGTTTTTAAGATGCCAGTTTATATCATGATTATTATAGGCATAGATCAACTTCCCCAATTCTTTTCTTCCAAATGTCTTGTACTACAATTTCCATCATTCCTAATCACCAGGAATGGTACTGAAACATTGTAAATCAAGACATCTGTGGGGCATCTAAATATCATAAGGCACTGGCAGTGCTGCAGCTTATTATTTATTTATTATTTAGGGTATGATGAGAACATGACAGAAGAGAAGTAAACATATATGCACAGTCCACATAATTATAAGTAAAACTTCTGTGGAGGTACATTAGTGGGCTCATAACTGAATGTCAAATTCAGCTATTCAGGAGATTGCCTTTAGTGTTGCTTCATGCATACCTTCCAGGGGTCAGAGTGTTATGGGCAATCTTGCACAATATGTCTGATAGTTTGCATATCAGCATCACAATCGCAACAAGGAGAATCTTCCATCTCCACTGATAAAGGGAAGAGGCATTTCTTCTAATATCGCACCTAATTCTGTTCAGTTTTGACCGCACAAAGTGAGGCATGATAAACCACGTGGTTTGGTAGAGGGATCACTAATGATCACAAGATCACAGGTCACAAGAAGGTACCTTAGACCATTCCTCTCTCCAGACGTTCTTGGGGTTAACCTGGATAGATGTTAAGTGAATAGTGATTTTCTAAGCTGGCCTACAGGACTTCAATCTTGTGATGGACTGTGCATGGTAAATAGAGAGGGTCTTGTTGTTCAACATCCTTGAACGTAGCCAAATGAGAGCTTGTTGTCTTCTAATGTGCTGGTAATCAGTGCACAGGCATGGGATGCATGTGCCAGAGATGATATGCATTGTCTGGACGAGTTGGAATGCAACCATATGGGTATGGGCACTGTTAAGCCACACACTGAAAAAATATTCAACTGTGGAATAAATCAAAAACAAGGCTACTCTCCGTAGGGTGTTAGCATCGATACCCCAATATGTTCCAGCCAGTCTGTTCAGTAAATAATTGCAGCTTTTCAATTTTGCAGCTTTTTTTTCCAGGTGTTGCTGGAAGGTTAGTGATCTGTCCAATGTTACCTCCAGGTTCTTCACAGAGTTATTACCTTGTAAAATATGGTTCTGGAACTTCACTGAAGGCTGGTAAGTTCTGCTCCTATTGCTGAGGTGGGAAGTGCCTATTTCTGTTTTTGATAGACTTGATTGGAGGCATAATTTTTTGAAGTAGTCATCTGGCTTTTGGAGATCTTGAGAAAAGATGCATTCTGCATCACTGAAGTTGGTTCTTTGGACTGTGAGATTGATATCATCGGCATAAATAAATTTCTGAGAAACGTTTCAGTGCTGAAGCCAGCTGAATATTTTAAAATGAGCTTTCTTATACATATTTATTAAGACTTTCAGATAGTGCACATTCTGGAACTGTGCTATAACTGGAATTGTTGCCACCATTACAACAGATGTAATCTGATTATTCAGCAACATAATTTGTTTATTCTTAGTGAAGAGATTTTATCATAATATCAGAAAATCTTTCTTTTTCCTTTTTTCTCAACACTATAAATGCCACAATAAGTCTTCTCCCGCTCATATTTTACATATGTAATAAAAAATTAATGGCTCTCATATCTTTTCAAACTTTTGTCTGCTTATGCCACATACAATTTCAATGGCTGAAACAAAATGATATCCTTTGGAATATAAGTTTAGTTTGCCTTCTTCTTCCTTTTGCTTTTCACCAATAATTTAAAATTTTGAGTTAGTTAAATTTAATTAATTATTAAATTTAATTTAAAAAATATTATTTAAAAATTATCTTCCAGAGGAAACTGGAATATAGTTTTCTTTCCAGAATACTCTTAAAGCTTGTGTTAAAAAATTGTAAACTGACATTATATTCTAAGAATGCCATAAATGTTCATGCACTGATATAGGATTACACCTAATCAACAATTACATATTGCAATTCTCCACTTAGGAAAAAATATTGTTTTGCAGACTCTTTGCATCATGTACATTACATATAACCCTCTCTTAATCAGAAACATTGGATGATATAACTTCTATTGTTTTATTAGGACTGCATTGTGTAGGCATAATAGGCATTTTATATATCATTTTACATATGTCTATTTTGCTTTGCTAATCACAGGAGAAGGTAAGCAAAACAAGCACAACAGCTAGAATTAATTTATTTGGAATTAATTTATTTATGGACTTTTACTGATATCTCATTTTTCAGACTCTAGTCAATTGGGATATCACTTAAGAATAGACCTCAACATCGTTATTTTTAAAAACTTTCTGTCCTCACCTGTGAAATTCTACTTTCCTATTCTCTTTCTCCACTGTTTATTTCCTGACGTAGGTTAGCAGAATATGTCTGAAAAAGAGCAGCAAAAGCAGTAAAATAGGTGCTTTTACAAAGAAAGAAAGCCAGTCAGAATGGGATTTCACCACTGCGACTCAGCTGCCGAAATTCTAACTAGTCAATCTTGCTTCTCTTTAAAATGAAAAACAAACAAACCAAAAAATAAATATCCTCCTCAGGGACAGTATTAAACTTGTTAGCATCTAACATGTATTTTCCTCCTTACAGATTTGCAAAATAAACAAAAATAAAACCAAAAAAGTAAACATATTAAAAATGTTGGTTTATTCAAATATTCCTCTCTCATACTTTCCATTTTGTTGAACCCAGCTCCTGGTAACTACCTAGACATGTCTGTGTTATTTTTTTGGCAATGAGACTGCTGTTTTTCAGGATGTTTTTGACTTCCCACTCTAACATATAGCCCTGGAATTTCCTAGCTCGCTCTCATCAAAGTATTAAGCAGCGCAGTATTGTTTACCTATTTGAGGAAAACTCAGGATCCATGACATTTTTACAGGGACAATGGTGTGTGTGTGTGTGTGTGTGTAGGGGTGGTGGTGCCAACACACTAACCCTTTTTAGGTGTATCACAACACACTGCACGTGTATTTGTGTCATTGTACAAACACAATTGTAATTTTGCTACTTTAACAAAATATCAGAATTCAACAAACACTTCTGATCTGGTTCAGCTAGAATCTGGTGCTTAGTGTGATCTAAAGCCATTGGGGGAGCTTTAAAGCTTTTCCCAGGGCCTTTACCTCCTTTATAATTGGGAAATTCAGCCATGACTTCCTTTCTTTCACTTATGGCGAGTTGAACATGAAGAAGCTTTCACTCATTAACTAGTTTAAAGGCAACTTATAGGTATCTTCACTTTCATCAACCTCAACATTCAGAAAATTTGCAGAGTGCATCATAATCTCATCAGTGAATATCCTACAATTACGGTAACTGCAAAAAAATAAAAGCCTTTGATCAGTGCCAGAAATAAAAAAACCCACATCATTATCACTTCCATTCCATGTATTTATTTACAATAGTTCTATACCACTAAATTCCAATATATGTCCCAGTGGTTTACATATAAAAGCAAGCAGACCAACAACAAATACATTTAAAGCAAAGTAATAATAAAATCCAAGGAGCCGTTTACAAACTAAAAACTATGTGGAATAAAAGTGTTTTTACAATTATTCTGAAAGACAGCAACATGGGTATCCACTGAACCTCTAGGGCAGGGGTCTCCAACCTTGGCAATTTTATGACTTGAGGCCTTCAACTCCCAGAATTCCTCAGCCAGCACATTCCAGGAATTCTGGGAGTTGAAGTCCACAAGTTGTGAAGTTGCCAAGATTGGAGACCCCTGCTGTAGGGGAGGTTATTCAAAGCCGATTCAGTGTCCTGCTTCAGCTACAGCTCAATTCTGTTCATTTTTTTTAAAGGAGCTGCTAGAGAACCTTCATCTCCTGCTTGGCTCAAGGTAGAGCCACTATATTGATGGTACCTTCTTTCAAACCCATGATGAGCTCCCCACCATTTTCACACAGATGTTAAAAAGCAGGGAAATGCCAGCTGGGCCCTGTAACATTCCACAGGGAAGTAAGAACCTGGGTGACTTTTTCTCCACCACCAACTGGAGCTCACTAAGAAAGATGCAGAACTACTAAAAAAAACCCAGGGGCTCCTCCTGACACTAATATGTGTAGGCATTCCCATCGCTGATAGTATCAATTGCATCTAAATGAATCGGAAAACTGCATTCCTTCCTTCCAAGTTCCTATGGAGATCAAATGCCAATGTTACCAATGCAATTTTCATTCCATGTCTGGACCTCAGCCTTGACTGAAAAGGATCAAGATAAAAAGGTAATTTAGAAATTGCTGGTGCCTAAGCCACTCAGCTTTTCAAAATGAACATTTGTCTGGTCCTTTGCAAAACACATTTAGCCATTGCCATGAAGAGGCAGTTGCAAATCCACAACCCCCCCACTCATCTGTTGCATTTAAGAGCTTCCTCTTACTAACTGTTATGGTGAAAGAATAGAATTCTGGCAGTGTTGTACTCACAGGCACTTTGCCCAATAGCTGTACCCATGGCTGCATATTGCTGAGATAGCTGGAGTGATGGAGAAAGAGAGGTACAATTACTACATAAAGAAACCAGGAGCAGTATGCCAAAAGAGGGCAATTAAATTCTCTTTACCACTTTCCATTCCCCACAAAGGAGAAATAAAAAGAAATTGCTAGCATCCCCCATTTCCCAATCCACAAAACAGTTGCTCAAATGAACAAAACTAGAAGTAAATAGATGTCCCCTTTTGAAGATAGTCAAGACTCTTTTCAGCTTTATATTCACACCTTTGACCTTGGTTGTTAGGCAAGGGAGAGGAGTTGCAAAATCGAAATATTCAAGTTCACCTTAAAATGGAATTCAGAGGATAGAACACAATTTCTGCTTAAATGCAGGGGAATAAGCAGAGGGGGTTGCATTAGGAGCTCTCACAAACTGAATACATTTCTGAATGCCTTTGTTGGCAGATGATGTATCCCATTTTCAAGGAGACTGGCACAGTCACCCCAGTGTGAATTTACGACGGGAAACCAAATTACTAGGAACAATGTACTGAAGCCTTTTGCTTTCTTCACTTCTGAAGAAGATAAGAATTCCTGCTTTGATGTCCTGCTTGATAACACTTAAATTGGCAAGCCTGTTTCTGAAATTCAGCTTTTTCCCTATTGTATCAAGATTTTCAGGTCTCACCCTATTCTTGTACTGCCTTCCTTGCCTCTTATTTGGGAAATCAGGTTTTTTTTTTCCTTTTCTATCTTACTTGGTTATTACTTGGACATCATATAGCATTTACTTATTTATAATTAAAAATATTTTTATACTAAGGTTTGTCAGTGTTTTTGCACTAATTCTCCTACTAAATCTGTCACAGTATATAATTTATCATGCTTCTCCCCAATATACTGATTCCATCTTGGTATCATCCAAACCAAAATCTTATATATTAGTTTCTGAGATTTCAAAGCAGCTGCCTACACAGTTTCAAGTGTCTTTTCTCAGCTTTAAAAGTGATACACATTTGAGGTTTATATATAAGCAGAGTCATTTTACTTGTCCCGCTCATGTCATTCCTGTATGTCCCACAGGAATCAAATACAGCCTCCCCATCAGAACAACACTTTTGCCTTTCTGCACAGTAAAAATGTGTGTGTGTGTGTAAGAAAGGGGGAGGGAGGGAGAGGAGAGGGAGAGGGAAAAGGACAATATATCTGAGTTCGGTGCCTGGTATTAAATTCCATCTTTATGTGATGCAGATTGGAACTGACAACACTCTGCTTTGTGGAAGCTGCCTCCATGCCAAAATTTCTCACTTTGTTTTCTTATAATTATTTAGCTGAGATTAATTATTTAATGAGCGTAATTCTTTGAAAAAGAGCCCTTTAATTATTAACAGACAAATGCTATCTTGGGTAAGTGTCACATGGCACATTCACTTATATACATCTCAGCCATTTTGAAACAAATACATTTGGGTGTCCTTGTTTAAATAGCCAAGAGCAATTCATAAACTTACAAACCCTTGCCCAACAATCGGCAAGTTTGAATACCATTTAAAAAAATCTTACTCCCCTTCTGTTATGAAACATAGATTTTGATAGGCAGCCAATTTTTTACATAGTGCTGTGGAAACAGAGGCATGGCTGACTTGTGTAAGCCAAGCTTCTTGTTACATAAATCTTTCCTAGCAACTAAAATGGATCATCCCTACCTACATTCATTCATACATGCATACATATTTTCTCACACCGACAAAATAAGCACTGGATTTTCCAGTGACTGGAAATGTTTAAAAAATGCAGCAAAAATAATAATAAACTACAGAATCAGTCTAATTTTCCAGGAATAACCAATAAAAACAAAGAAGAAAAGCAAAATGTTTCATTTGCATGCAACGCTCAGCACAAGACTATAAACTAGGTGCTTTTATGGTCAGTGAGAGAGAGAGAGTTTCAGTCATTTAAAGAGATTATTTTAAATGTCCTGAGACTGCAGGGCATTTCTAGCACATAAAACCAGATCCCTTTCTCCTGGCCTCTCCCTCTGCTTCTTGTAGTACATTGATAAAAGGAAGTAAACAGCACAGCAGGAAATATGCGCCAAAATGAAACAAACATGAAAATGGCAAGGAAGAGAAGATCTAAACGCGGCCAAAAAAAAAAAAAAAAACCTCCAAAATAAAATGTTACATTCACACATGGACATGTACACATACAAATACTTTGTTTTATATATAACCTGCATTCTATTTATACCTATTAATGGATGTGATTTCATTTTTATTTTTATTTTGTAGAAGAGGGAAGAATGAATATTTATTGCCAAAAGAAAAGGTTTTGGCAGTTGGAGTAGAGGCTCATTTTTCTCCTCCCACAGAGACCCACTGTGCCTTGCAGGGAGTGAAAAAAAATCTTCCTAAATAAAACTGTTTGATCAATAGGCTGCTTAAGGTCAGGCAAGCTTGCAGCAATTCCATCAGTATTGCCAAATCTCCATGGAGGGGAACGTCAGCCTGTGCCATGTTCTTTCTTTCTTTCTTTCTTT
>JAEANM010004627.1:0-20549 GCA_017656035.1 Myanophis thanlyinensis
CTCCTCCTCCTCCTCCTCCTCCTCCT
The DNA here is from genome assembly GCA_017656035.1 of Myanophis thanlyinensis. Classification (NCBI taxonomy): domain Eukaryota; kingdom Metazoa; phylum Chordata; class Lepidosauria; order Squamata; family Homalopsidae; genus Myanophis; species Myanophis thanlyinensis. The sequence goes on from JAEANM010004627.1 coordinate 27, forward strand.
TCCCAGTCTGAAAATTGGTATTATCATTGATAGTTCTGAATAAATCTGAATTTCGATTTGCTTGCTTTTTTCCCAATTACTTCAAATTCAGAATTGTGTTTTAAAATCACACACCTTTGATCTGGAAGTTCATTTGTTCCATTGATCTCTAAATCTGCACATCTTTCTTTCCAAAGCCGGTACATTCATTTTTGAAATCCACATTTCAGTGATTTTTGTTGGTAGAAACATTCCATAATTGAGTAGTTCCCCCCACCCCACCCCGTTTTCACCAAATATTTCATTTTTGACTGCCTTTTAGTAGGTTATAAGCTGTGTGCCTTGGATGGCTAGGAGAGGGAATTGAGCCCTGTACAGTAGCTCATATTTTTAATGAATGTCCAGGAGCCATATATTCAATGTGGCTTTTGTTAATCCAGGCTACAATTATAGATTTTTAGTATATGGAATTATTTTTTGAAACATCTTTGGCTAAGGATATGTTTGATATGATTGCACCTGTTTTGTAGAGCCCTGGACTACCATCAGCACAGTGAGGTCCTCGCCTTTGGATGGGATTACTAATTATGGTTAGTTGTACAATCAGCCAGATGTTTAGACTGGATTTCTTTCCAAGGATGTGGTCTAGGCAGATGTTGATGCTTTATAGTTTGTCACAGGATGTAAGCCTTTCCAAATAAAGCTGGTTTTTGCATCAGACTATAGTGATTTTATGAATGGCACAGATGTTCAAATGCTACTCCAGATGTTGTTGGATTGCACTGAAGATGCCTATTACTCTTGGTACTATTTTTGCTTACTTTTGCACCTCACTCCACTTCAATTTGCAGATCTGTGTATATGATTTTCTCCATTTCTTTCTCTTCTAGTCGGCTGTCTCCAGCTAATACAATGCCTACTATCTGGTTTCGTGTCTTTCTTACTGACAGTTGTTAAGTCTGACATATCATGTGGTATATGTTATCTGAATTTTACAGTCCCAGAGCACTTTGGCTATTTCATATTCTATTACTTTGTCTATTTTGTGGCCCCACCTGTTCTTGCAGATTTATTTCTTTATATCTTGCAGATCTCTCATTAAAATTGTTTATACAGGTAGTCCTCAACTTACAAACAAAATTGAGTCCAACATTTCTATTGCTAAGCGAAACATTTGTTAAGTGAGTTTTGCTCCACTTTACAACATTTCTTGGCATAGTTATTAAGTTGATCACTGCGGTTGTTAGGTTAGTAACACGGTTGTTAAATGAATCAGGTTTCCCCATTGACTTTGTTTATCTGAAGATTGCAAAAGGTGATCACATGGCCTTGGGACACTGCCACAATCATAAATATGAGTCTGTTGTCAAGCATCTGAATTTTGATCACATGGCCATGGTGACCACTACAATGACCGTAAGTGTGAACAATGGTCATGTTACTTTTTTCAGTGCCATTGTAACTTCAAACAACCGCTAAATGAATTGTTGTTAGTCGAGGTCTACCTGTAGAAGGTAAGCTAGGTAGTTTGGTCTAGTGGTTAATATGTCAGCCTAGTAAATAGAAAATTATGGGTTCTAAACCCAGCTTAACCATGAAAGCTATCTTGGTGACCTTGGGCCACTTTTGTTTCTCAGCCCAATCTATCTCACAGGGTTGTTGTGGAGAAAATAAGAGGAGGAAAGACGTGATTATAGCAGGAGGAAATTATTTTTAAAGAAAACTTAACATTTCATTTTTACTGTAAAAACTCAAGGCAGTATAAAGAGAGATCTGTACTCCTGGCATAAACAACTTTGTGAAGGGATAGCCTGAGACAAGGGTGTCAAACTCAAGGTCCATGGGCTGCATCTGGCCTGTGGGATACTTAAATCTGGTCTGCAGGGCTGGTCTGGAAATAGCAAAGGACCAGCCTGCAGTGTCTCTGGTAGGCAAATAGGGGCTTGGGGGGGGCATGCATGTTTCTCCTATGCCCCCTGTGCCTCCCATGTCCCGTTTTGCTGGCAAAGTGCTGTGGGAGGCATCTGTCCTGTCTCCCCTTCCCCCACCCCCCGGCTGGCCCATGGAGGAGAATTATATTGCTGATCCGGCCCTTGAAGAAATCCAATTTGACACCCCTGGCCTAAGAGATGGTGGCAGTATCTCCCACAGAATCTGAGACTTCCCAGTCTAACCTCAGCCCCAAATTATTATTATTTTTGTCTTATTTATAGCTTTGGTACGCACATTATCTTGTTGGATGCTAGCTTAGAGTCACCTGATGGCAGGATGGGAGGCATAATAATTTAATAAAAATAAATACATAATTGTTATGCATCTTTTAGGTACATACCAAAAATAGCTTTGTGTGAATATGTCATCATAAACTGTTTAGTCTCTTATGTTTATTAATCACAGCAGTAGGATACAGCAGACCATTCAGTAGAGATGCCCTTGTTGCAGAGGTGTTATGGAAAGTATTTTTTATGGTGAGTTATGTAATTTTTCATACAAACATACGAAACTGATGAGAGAAAAAGACAGTGGTCCATTAAATTTGTCCTTTGAGGGCTCCCCCCCCCATTTTAGTTTTCCCCTATTTTATGACCTTTCTTGCCAAAGTTATTAAGTGAATCACTGACATTGATAAGATAGTAACCCAGTTGCTAAGTGAAGCTGGCGTCCCCATTGACTTTGTTTATTGTAAGGTTGCAAAAAGTAATCACATAACCCTGGGACGCTGCAATGGTCATTATATAAACCAGTTGCTAAGCATCTGAATTTTGATCATATGGATGTAGGGATGCTGCAAAGGTTGTAACTGTGAAAAACGGTTGTAAGTTACTTTTTTCAGTGCTGTTATAACTTTGAACAGTCACTAAATTAACTATTGTAAGTTGAGGATTACCTGTACTGATGATCAACCCACTCCCTCCACTGGAAGTTGGTCCCAAGCTTCCACTTTCTGGGAAGTCACACTTTCTAACATTACTTTTGAACTTCCCTCCTGTCAGTTTGAGGTAATGCCCCCGTATTCTTGATATTTCTTAATACAGGTAGTCCTTGACTCAAAACACTTCATTTAATGAGCGTTCAAAGTTACAACACCACTGAATAAAGTGACTTATGACCATTTTTCACAGTTACAACCTTTGCAACTGAAGGCAACCACAGAAAGAATGAGGAAAAGCTTCTTTCCACAGGCAATACGGACACTAAACCAGGAACCACAGGAACACTCAGGACCACAACAGGAACCATGACTGCATCTAACTCCCACCTTCCCAACTACCCCAAACTATTTCCTACCCCCACCCTCCCATTTTGCCTTAACTTACCCACGGTAACGGGTGGTTGCATAAGCATTTCACTGCATATCGTACCATGTATGACTGTGTATATGACCAATAAATTTGAAATTTGAATTTGAATTTGCATGGTCAAAATTAAAATGCTCGGCAACTGCCTCATATTTACGATAGTTGCTGTGTCATGAGATCGCCATTTGTGATGTTCTGACAAGTTTATGGGGAGGCCAGATTCACTTAACAACTGGATTACTAACAATTTCAGTGATTCACTTAACAACTGTGGAAAGTAATGTTGCAAAATGTCGCTTAACAATAGAAATGTTGGATTCAATTGTGGTAATAAGTTGAGGACTACCTGTATTGAAAGTATTGCCTTCTAGAACTTTATTCACACTTTTAATATATTTAAAGGTTTCTGTCATTTTACCCCTTTCCTTTCTGTACTTCAGGCTATATATATATTCAGTGCCTCTAATCTTTCCGGATAATGTTTTGTCCCTCTGACCATTTTTGTTGTTGATCTCTAAAGTCTCTCAGTCTTATCAATATCTTTTTTAAAGTGAGGTCTCAAGATTTGGGCACAGTATTCCAAATGAGGTTTGACTAAAACCGTAAAGAGTGGGATTAGTACCTCCTTTTTCCTGCTGGGTGATGCATCCCAGAATTTTGTTTTCCCTCATGGTTGCTTGGCCATATCGTTTGTTCACTTTGGAGTTGGTTAACACACCTAAATCCTTGTCTTCTGTTGTTCTGTCCAATACTATACCCTGCCAAAGGATTCCTTTTTTCCCAACTACATAATCTTACATTATAGAAACAGTGGATTCAAACAGTGGTTTTGCCTGAATAGTGAAATAATTTGATTGATTTGATTCCAGGCATTGCAAACTAGTTGTGAGAACTCCCCTTTTAATGAAAGTTAGCACTTTCTGGCTGCATGGGATGCCATCAGGTTCTTGAATTGAATAATTCCAGTTTATATTTTTTTCCTTAAAGCAGCCTGTTATTAACCCACTTGGCACTGTTGCTGATTATTGCCGATAGTAGTCTGTTTGGGTAATTGTTTATTTGGGGTCATAAGGTGATACAGTTTAATGTGTTGGCAGTCAAAATAAAGAACCAAAATAGCTGCCATCCTCCTGTAATTGGTACATTTATGTGAGCTGTATGAAATCCAGTTTCAATGAAAATGCAGATGGCTTGCTTGTGTGTGAATAAACCCTGGATTGTTGATTGATTCAGCATAGCTTAGTAATTAGTCTCTGCAAAGGAGGAGTTAAAAGGATGAACCCCAGTTGGTCTGCATTGCCTCCACCCCAAAGATTTTCTTCTGACAGCAGTTCCACTCCCTTTTGGCTAGGATCAACTCTGCTTTTCTATCACCTTTAGTGTGCTATATAAATGTGCTACTATTTTGCATCCACCTTGTCAGCTGTAGAGAAACTATGCTGGTTCTTCAGTGACAGCAACTTTCAGAAGAAGTAGTAGTAGAAATGGTGTCATATTTTGGACACACATTCTTAAATTTGCTTACCTGGCTCTAAGACTGAAGAAACGTAATCTACCCAAAAAGTGGAAGCTTTTGGAATTGGTTTTTCTGGGTGCATCTTGGACCATAAAAAACAGCTTAGAGAGCTGGCACTGGTTTTTGGAGTACTTTAAAATGGCAGACAAGCCAACAATGAAAATGAGAAAGAAGTCCAAATCGTTTTCCTATGATCGCAGGAGAGATTCAGTGAAAGTTAAGAGACAGACAAAATCTCTTAGTTTCAAGTCTGCTGCCTTGGAGACCTGTAAAATACAAATGAAGGAGAAACAGGTTGGTGCAAATTCATTTGGCACAGTTCCTAATAATATGACAGTAATTCCGATTTATATTTACCAAGACCTTTTTAATTCCATTGATTTCACTGCCTGCTATTTTACAGTGGTCAGTTATCCTATCAGCTTTTTTCAGTCTGTGTATGGGGAGAGATGTATATATTTAAAATCTAAACAAAGATAAACCTTTATTATTCTCAGTTTATTTGAACAGTAAATATGTGAGATAATATCTACTTTTAAAATATAATTCCATATATATTATGTTGGGTTATATCAATATTGGGAATTCTGTATATTCTGGTGATATCTAATTTCATTGGATCAGGAACTATATACCAAGTAATTACCAAAAATAGCAAGACTAAAAGTTTTAGTATTTTTTGGGAGTGCGTGGGGGGAGGGTTTGAGGACATTTAAAATTATTGAGAGAATGAATTTATTCCTTTTATATTATCTGTGAAATTTATTTTTGTTACATTTGAAATATTTTCAAATCTTCCTGTTTGGTACAGAATGTTTTCAATGGAATAGTGTGTACATTTTTGACGATTCTACCTTTGTAGTACTAAAAATGTTCTGAAGTATCATAAAATCCCTGGAAGTTCAAACCTGGTTAATTTGGGGTTGAAACTTGTTATTTTATCTCCTCTTACAATGCATGTATTTAGCTTTGGACTGATAATCTCCTTTGAATGTAATTCTTGATAGGACTAAGGAATATTTGATGAGCAGCAAATGAATAACCCAACCAACCAACCAACCAATCAACCAGGTGTGATGTGTTCACCTATTTTGGAGGGAATCACTTTTTGATAATTGTGGACCACTCAATTTGGCATTATATTAGGAAGAATGCTAAAACAAAAATACCGAAAGCCATCTACAAACCTGCTGGAGCTTCAACTATTTGCTCTTTGAATAATCATAACAAGCAGAAACACACCTGTTGTAAGATGAGGAGTTAGTTCCAGCCACACTATAATCTAAAAATCTCACAAAACGGGATTGTTGAGTGTAGAAATCAGCATAAATACAAAGCTATTTAAAAATTATGGCAGTTTCATTGGTTTTAGGAGGGAAGAGAAAACCAAGACATGATTTTGTACAGTAAATGTTCATGCTAATATTCGTTTTGGTATCTCATGAATCTTGAAGGTGTATGCTTATACACAAAAGAGGCTAATTTTGGTCCTTCCACTTCTGTTTTTGCCATGGATATCTTAGTTGGTTTGTTCTATTACAGACCGAGACAGCGAGACTCCGTTGTAATGATTCACATTATAATTTACAAAGCAATAGTATGCATTTTCGTCAACAGTTAAAACAGGCATAGTAGAACAACTGTCTCTAGTCTGGTGTCGTCATAATGTTTTGAGATTGTATCCCTTATGCTTGCCTGGAGATTTGTATTGTCAACACAGCCTGAGAGATGAGATAGAAGATTCATCCAAGTGAATCTTCTAAGTAATAGAAGTTGATTTAGAATATTAGACGTGTCTTCCAAGAGCAGATTAAAGTTTATTTTAGCCTAGTATTCTTTCCAAAATATACAGTACATTCCAGAAATCTACAGGTATAAGTGACTTAAAAAGCAAACAATAAAAAAAAAACAGCTGCAAGACAAAATAATAGAAGAGAAAGAATGAGATTATTGTTTCAGGGAGCACTGAAAGATATGCATTGTCTTCCAGAATTGGGACTACAGAATTGGTTTATTAATGAGAACTAAATGAGGATCACCATTTACATATTTATGTTCCTTTTTGTAATACTGTACAACAATTTGGATAGAGGCCACAGATTCTGTATGACCTCTAGTGGCTGGTTGGAAATATTGGTGGGAATGGATCTGTTGATGTGGAAAATGAAATTCAACCTTTGCATTTCTTTTATTAAATTATTCGAGTGATAAAATCACTATTATGCCCTATATGCTAAAAAATGAAGGAGTCAGTTGTATTGGCTGTCATATTTTTATATTACTTGCAGTTGTGAAATCTGAATGAAATAAACAGTGATTTATATTGTGTTAATCTACAGGGAGCTCTCAGTTTATGGCTATAAATGAATCCCAAACTTTTGTTGGTAAGTGAGAAAGTTGTTAAGTGAGTTTTGCTCCATTTTACAACTTTTCTTGCCACAGTTGTTAAGTGAATCAGTGCAGTTGTTACATGATTGTTACATGATTACATAGTCACATGATTGTTAAGTGAATTTGGTTTCCCTTTGACTTTGGTTGTCAGAAGATCACAAAAGTGGATCACATAATCCCAGGACACTGCAACTGTCCTAAATACATTCCAGTTGTCAAGTACTTAAATTTTGATCATGAGATCATGGATGGGAAAGCTACAATGTCGTGTGAAAAATGAACATAAGCCACTTTTTTCAAGGCTTTGAATGGTCACTAAATGAACTGTTGTAAGTTGAGGATTATCTGTATTTAGGTTTCCTCCTTCTCTACTTTGTAAAGGAAATCAATAGTGGTTTTGCTTTTTAGCATTTACATTTTTTGGATCATAGATTAACCACCAAGTTCATCAAACAAAGGCAAATCCAATAGGAATCACTTGATTTCATTTATACTATACTTCATATATTTATTCTCCATTGATTTGTGAACTACGCTCTTTAATGACAATCTTGGTGGCTTTTAAAAGAAAAAAACTACAACCTGTGACATCCATTCTACCAGATGCTACTTCATCTGGCAGCGGTCTGATGATAGCCACATCTGGCAGCTGACTAATGATAGTCACATCTGGCAGAATTAAAATTACAATTAATCCTAATGGCAGTTCATCTATTATTGAAAATCAAGTGAGGGAAATAGCAGTGGCAGCCTGGCTGCTTTTTAAATCGACATACAGACATATGCCTTAGGTGGGATGTGTTAATTCTTAGGATTCTGTTCATTAGGGAGTATTTGGCCTTGTTTTATGGACACTGAATAGATGAACAATATTGTGTGCTATGTCTTTTCATACAGTAGGCTTTATCTTCCAAATTATAGTGAGGCAAAATTCAAGCATGGATCAGAACGGACAGAGAACTCGCAACCTTGAGGCTTGCCTATGTAAAAATAAAATTCTAAATTCTGGTTTTGGCCCCCTAACTGTTATGAGGGTGTGTCCCTCATAATCCCTCCAAATATGTGGCTCAAAAGTGTAATTTCCAATGTGAAAATGATTAAATACACAGGGAGAGATCATGTTAACTTGCGTGCATTTTGATTAAATGCCAGTGTAACTTAATCACCTTCATTTTGGAGTTTAGCCCTGGCATGCCACTAAAGACCAACAAGCATGGTTCTTGGAAAGAACTTGGATGTTATGATTGAACCAGCATTAGATTGCTTCAGGCGAGAAGTAATTATTTGCTTCAGCCTAAGAGTGACATTTGCGCTATAAAAGCGCACAATGTATGCTGTGTCTCTCTGTGAATGTGCCAAGCACTGAGTTTGTAACAGTTTGGTATGGCACATTGATGTAGAGAACTTGACTGAACTCACTCATTATGCGTTTCCTCGTATTTAAGTCATAATTGGACAATTGGAATTAATTCTTTCAAACAAAGTTATAATTTGCTTCCAGGAGCAATTCCTCCTAGCGAGCCTTTGCCGTTCATTCTTATAGTATGTTACTTTTAGATTGAATACCTTGTTTGTTTTACCAATACAGGTAGTTCATTTAGTGACTGTTCAAAGTTACAGTCGCACTGAAAAAAAGTGACATGACTGTTTTTCACAGTAATTTATGACTGTTGAATTCAGACGCTTGGCAAATGACTCATATTTATGACACTTGCAGTGTCCTGGGGTCATGTGATCTCCTTTTGTAACCTTCTGACAAGTAAAGTCACAAGAGCAGCCATATTTACTTAACAATCATATTACTAAGTTAACAACTGCAGTGATTCACTTAACTGTGGCAAGAAAGGTTGTAGAATGGGGCAAAATTCACTTAATAGATGTCTTGCTTAACAATGGAAATTTGGGGCCCAGTTTGAGGACTGTATGTACAGTTATGAGATTTAATATGTTTTAAATGATTAGCTTATTTAATTATCTTAATTGATTTAATTGTATCTTGTATTTTTATTGCTTGTTCACCGCCCCGAGTCCTTATGGAGAGGGGGCGGTATATAAATTCAATTAATAAAATAAATGAATAAATAATGTTCCTTTTACTACTAAGATATGCCAAAAAAGGATTAAAAATAAACAAATTTAATTGCTTTTCATCATTCACAGTAGTATAATTTTATGAGTCAAGATTGATTGACTGATTTTTTAAAATGTATGTGGCTGCTAGCTTAAATAACAATGTTTGGATGACTAACAACCACTATTCAAGAGAAAAACAAAATGACAGCTCCCCAAAGAATTAAAAAAATAATCATAATACAATAATCAAGGAATTGCATAAGTAACTCACAACACTAGTCAGACAATTGGGTCCTATTAACATGCTGTAAGTCAAACTATTTGTGTTGCTTTTTAGAGATGAGTCTTGAAATCTAATTCTATTTTAAAACGTATCACCCAGTGTTTTAGAAATTTTCTTTTAGAACATTTCTATAGCATGAACCACAAGAATGGATGATTTTTTGTTAACCACGTTTCTATAAAATTGCTTGCATGTCGGATTGTAACTGTTGCTCCACCTCAGTCTTCCTTATTTGAGTCAGTTGTCTTTAACAATCACTTTTAGACAAATCAATGCAGCACATGGATAATAGGTGCTGTATATACTGTAACTCTGTGACTTGAGGCCATGTTTTCCAAATAATGATTGGCTGATTTCATTAGGTCTTCGTCATTAAAAAGTAAATTGGCAGATTCAACTGTCTTTCTTCCTAGACCCCCTTACATATTCTGAAGCACAGATGTCAAATTCAAAACCCAAGGGTTGGATCCCGCAGGGTGCTTACAACTGGCCTGCGGGGCCGCCCTGGAAACAATAAAGAACTTCCCCGTGGTGACTGCCAGTAAAAACAGAGCTTGGGATAGCTGTGTGTGGCCCTTCTGACCTCCATTTTGGGCTGTGATGGCCTTTTGCAGCCCTCTGCCAGTGAAAATGGAGCTCGGAAGGGCTGCACATAGCCCTTCTGAGTTCTGTTTTCACTGGCAGAGCGCTTGGCCCAGACATGACTGACATTAAGCTGGCCATGCCCCCCCCAGCACCCCAAGGTGGAACATAACCCTCAATAAAATCGAGTGACACCCCTGCTCTGAAGAATTGTGTTGAGGTATTGATTGACATTCTGAAGCAGGCTTCGAAGTTAATGGGTGAAGGATGTTAATTTCAAGGAAGATTGCATTGTACTGTAGTCTGTTTAACTGAAACAAGTGTGTAAAATTAAACCAAAATCAAAACCCATGGTGGATAGGGGGGGAGCCTTGGTACTTGATATATTGCTGAATTTCCACCAGCAACATTCAGCATTGTGCGAAACAGACCTCTAAAAGCTATGCTAGGTCGATCTATACTTCAGTAGCTACAATCGTCTGAGATCCTAACCTAACTGAAAACTTCTTTATTCCTGATAATTTTAGTATTGTACGAATCTGTGCTTTTATAATATTTGGAGTCACACACACTGAAGTGCAGGAATATATATAAACATTTTATTGTTTGTAATCCATAACTAAAGAACAGCCATTATGCTAAGATAACCAGAACTTTAACACATCTGCCTAAATCCAATATTCAAAGCAGATTTTAGCAGTTCATTAGAAATGCCAGTAAACTGCCTCTGAATAAAAACTTTTCCTTTCCATACTAACATGTATTTGAATAGTAGAGATGTATTGGGATCTTGGGATCGAAACAATGGGATCTAGTTTCATTTGTGGATGATACTTATTGTAGTAGTCATGGTTGCATAGACATACTTTAGTAGTTCATCTAGGAAGCAGTTGATAATGGCTTGTAATGTGAAGACATTCTCGAGGTCTTTGTGATTCATTGCAGTTGGATCCCATTGATTGATTGGTGACCCATTTAAGAATTGTTCATAGATCTGACTAATCTATGTATGAATGCTTTTTTCAACAAAGATTTGTGTTTATGTAAGTGTAACTGTTTTCTAGAGATGAATTGTATGCAGTCTGTTTCATTTAAAAGAAATGCTTATGATTGGTGGCTACGGAAAATGGGAAGATTTTCAGTGGCATTGTAATTATGAATAGTCACAAAACAAACTCTTGTAAGTCAATGGCTATATTATCTATATTATCTCCTCAACATACCATGTCTACCACATTTCAGTGCAAAAAACACATAAAATCAAATGTTGAAAGGAAAAATAATTGCTAGATATGACTTTGGTCATATTATAGTAAAACCATGCATATATACAAGAAGAAAAAGGAGGCATTTTATGTATGCATATATGTATGTACTGGATATGTATGTATGTATGTATGTACGTACAAGTTATGTATTGCCTGGCTGCCTACCTATCTACTATTTATCAATTTGCTTTTTCAAATAATTCATGTTGTGAACATATTCAACACACCTTCTTCCTCCGATGTCCACCCCACTGCCACAACAACTCTGTAAGATGGGTTTGGCAAGAGGCAGTGACTGGGCTAGCCAGCTTTATTCAAGAAAAATCCTAAGTGAAATGATGTGAAATGATATTCTGCCCTCTGCTGGTAGATTTATATACTAAATTGATGCCTTTGTTTCTTAATATAGGTTTCTTAGAATCACAAATAATTTTTAGATAGTTAATATATGCCAGAGAAGCATCTGTAGGATTAGCCTAGTCCCTTGTGTGTGGGGTGGCTTTAGCAACAGGTTGTGTTGTACAGATATGTGGGGTGAGATTTAGCCAATAGCCCTCATTCAGACAAGATTTTTTTTATATTTCACATTTTATGTGAATTTCCCACTGGTTTTTTTTAAATGCACAGACAGATGAAGAACAGGTTCGTGATCCTTGAAACTTGTTTTGACTTGCCCTTTCTGATTGATTCATAATGTGAAGTAAGAGTTTTAATTTCTTCATTTAGGAATCTCTTCTAAAATATATATGGATATTTGAATTTTTTATTTTTGCTGATAAATATTTAATATGGAAAGAAGAAAAGCAACTAGGTTTCTTTTGTGATTTTCAGCCAATAATATTCAATTTAGATTCAAAAAAGGAACATTTTCTGCTCAAAGATTGCTTAAGGAAAACATAGTCTACAAAGATATAAACCAGAGACAAAGATAAGTCAGAAAGTTTTAGCAAGATAAACAAGTAGAACTGAGGGAATCAAACCAGTGAAATCACTCATATAGGTGGTATTTGTGTATATTTTATCTATACAGCCATTAAATAACCATATGGAGAAGTAGTTTAGCATGGTTAAGGGCTAGAAACCAGAAGACTGTGAGTTTTAGTCCCACCTTAAACACAAAGCCTGTTGAATAAACTTGTGCCAGTCCCTCTTTTTCATCCCTAAGAAGAAGGCAATGGCAAACAGGAAAAAATCTTGCCAAGAAAACTTCAAGGACTCACGTAAATGGTTGACAGGTTGTCAACACTGACTTGAAGGCACTAATCCTCCCCCCCCCCCAAGAAACCAATGTACAAGATGGCAAGAAGGAAATTTAGAGGTAAAGCAATGCTGACAAAACATCAGGAGAAGGATTCCATCATTAGCAATATTGATAACTGTCAAAGAGGCACTGGCAGGAGACTGGAAGTCTACAAACCGATATTATGTTAGTTTTCAAGAATAATCCCTCTTATAAAGTCCAACCAAAATCAGTAGAGAGAAGAAATTAAATCCAGCAAATGATTTAAAAAGTGTTAAAAGCAGATTAAATGAATGTTAAAAGAGGTTCTTGTCTTCCTTTTAATCAAAAGGAATATTTTAACATAGATTTATTCATCACATTTATAGTTCTATTGAAGTGAGCCTGGGCACTTAACAAATAACAGCAAATATTATTAAAATCTTAATGAATAGGATGAATTAGAAAGGAATGATTACTAGTCCTCTAACACAGGGGTCCCCAACTTGTAGGCCACAGTGGACTACTGGGTCACGGCCTAATTGTCACTGGACTGCATGAGTGAGATGTTCGTGGCCCCACTTACATGAGCATTGTCGTGGGCGTTTGCTCCTCCACCCGCATTAGTGTTGCCACAAGCATTTGTGGCCGCACTTGCATAAACATCAATGCGGGCATTCACAGCTGCACTCGTGTGAGTCTCATTGTGGGTGCTTGCTGCCCACTTGCGCAAGCATTACCATGAATGTCACAGGCACTCACACATGTGCATGCACGCACACATGCGCCTGCCCCTTCCACAAAATAATTCCCCTTTTCCCTCCCCCCGCTCTGGCCCACCAACCCGAAAAAGGTTTGGGAATTCAGCTCTAACATGCTACTTCAGATCTAATGTAACATTATCGCCTAAACTCTAAGGCCGTGATGGCGAACTTATGGCACAGGTGCCACAGGTGGCATGCAGAGCCATCTTGCTGGGCACACAAACTGTTGGCCAACTTACCTCCATGCGATTGCACATGCATGCATTCATGATTGCAGAGACCCAGCTGGTCTTTGGCGCTGTCCTGTGCATGCATGCGCAATTGCTCATGTGTGCATTACATGTGCAAAAGCTGCATGCATGTGCAGATGGTGCAATTGCACATGCAACATACATGAGGAGCCGCACACAAATATGGATGGCATGCACAATGCACGTACTTTTAAAAGGTTTGCCACCACTGCTTCAAGGCCATATGTTATCAGTAAACTTAAGTCCTCAGTCCCTATGAATCTGAAACAGCTTCGTCCAGGCACAGAGTGGCAAGTTAGTAAAAGTTGGAACCAGTTTTGTTAGAGTTGTCTTCTCTGCTAATACCTCCTGAATTTTTGTGACTATAACACCCATGATACTGTTGAGTAGAGGTAAGTAGCTGGCCATAGCTAAAGTCCAAAAATTTAAGAAGAGTCAAACATGCTAATTATTTGAATGGAATATTATCAGGAAACATTATAATTACAAGGTAGACTAGGAAGCTGAAAAATTTCCTAGAAAGGACAAACTACTTCTATGCTGTAACCAAGAAAACTACAAGGACAAGTCACCAGAAATTGGCTCAAGGGAGAAATTCAGTAAGGCAGAATGAAAGTAGCAAAAGGCAGTTTTGTAGTCAGATTTCCAACCAGATACTGACAACACAGACATTTGTCATTGTGTGACTTTTATGTGGCATCTCTTTTCAAATCTGCAGACATTAAAAATAGCAACTAGGCCAACAGTTTTTTGTTTTTTGTTTTGCTTTTGATATTTAGATGGGAGGGTACTTCATGCTTGTTCTTACAGATAGGTTATTGTTCATTATGTGTACATAATTAATGGAAGAAACTCCCAGGAATGAAATGTAGACAAGAATAGGTCATTTTTACCAGATGGTTAATTATTACAGCTAAGAAAAGCACTTGGAAATACCTGGTGGGTCCTTTTGAAAAGCATAACAAAATTCGAATTGGCTTGATTTTGATAGATAGCTTCTATTGTGTTAAATGATTATTAAAATGATTACTCACGCAGAGGCAAAACATTGATTAATCATCACAAGGTCTTTATTAGACAGGTAATAATTATGCTATGCTGGCTAGGTTCTTTATATCCACATGCCATCAGGTGTTAGTTGACTTTGCAGCAGGTCCAAAATTTAATTAAAATATTTCAAAAATTGGGAAACATCTCTGCCTGTAATTATAACTTTGGTAACCATGTTTCTTGTGGAAATCAGTAAAAGAAATTTCCTAATATTAGAAATGGTGAGTTACTTTACAGGAACTATATCAAAATTAATTTATATGAAATGGGGGCGTATACATTTTGAAATATAAATAGATAAAATCTTAAGGAAATGTTAGCACTTGAGATACAGCGTATTACATTTAGCTGTATAATTGGATAATATTATTAAACGATGCTATCCAGATTATTTGTACAGGTGGTTCTTGACTTATAACCATTCATTAAATGACCATTTGAATTACAACAGCACTGAAAAAAGTGACTTATGCATGGATTTAACCCATACGATCAGTCACATGATCAAAATTTGGGCACTTGGCAACTGGCATGTATTTATGACAGTTGCACTGTCCTGGGGTCATGTGGTCACAATTTATAAATTCCAGTCAGTTTCCAGCAAGCAAAGTCAATAGCGAAGCCAGAATTGCTTAATCTCTGCATGATTCACTTAATAATTGTGGTGACTCATTTAAGAATTGTGCAAAAAGAGTCGTCAAATGGGTCAAAACTCAGTTAACAATTACCCTGCTTAACAAGGGAGGTTTGTGGTCCCAAGTACAACTACATGTACTGTGCTTCTCTTAAATCAATGGGTTATGGAAAAAGGGTTGTTTGCATGGCATTATTTTTGTTTGCAAAAGCAGAGAATCTTTTCTGTATGGTTTTTCAGCAAATGATGTTGCCCTGTGTTGCATTGTGATACTATAGCTTCCCATGTTTTAAAAATTGTGGGACCGGTGTTGGCATGAATGGGTAGACTATGCTTTAAGTAAACTAAGGATTATAAACCAATACCCCAAAAGTAGAAACTCAGACATAGAATAGTATAAGCTGAAAGGGACTATGAAGGTCTTCTAGTCCAGCCCCCTGCTCAAGCAGGAGAATCTATGCTATTTTAGATATGTGACTGTCTCTTAAAAACCTCCAGTGATGGAGCGTCCACAATTTCTGGAGGCAAGCTGTTCCATTGGTTAATTGTTCTCACTGGAAGTTTCTCCTTAATTCTCCTTAAAATTGCTTCTCTCTTTGGTTAGTTTCGAACCATTGCTTCTTGTGCTACCCTCTGGAACTTTGGAGAATAATTTTGTAGATTTTAATGTACAGGTAGGTCTCAGCATACGACTGTATTTGAGCCTAAAATTATGACTGTATCTTGTGCTGGTTGCTAAGCTGATCATCCTGTAATTGCGACTGATTTTTATGATCTTTTTAGTGGGAATCATTAAGCAAAAACTATAGTTGTTATGGTTCACAATGGACATCTTCTGCCAAAATTGGAAATAAATGCTAGTTTTGGGGGAAAAATGTGGTTGTAACCTTTAAACAGCCTTTAAGCATGATGTATGGAGTTAAGGAATTCAGAGAAATACCCACATGTCGTCTCTACTCTAGTTTGGACACTTCAGGATCACATAATGAGATATATTTTACAGAATATTTTAGGCAAGTTCCTCTATCACTGGAGTATCCTGACCAGCAATGAAGAGGTGGCTGTCTTGCAGTGATTTTTATATTCTAAGGAAACAAAAGTTAATTGTGGAGCTGATGGCAGAGGAAGGATTATATACCATATATACCAAAAGGTAATCTTGTAAAAAATTGTGTTTTAAATTGCTTTGGATGCACATATAGTCCCTTGAACTGGTAAACTCAATGTATTTCTGCTAGTTTGTCATGCAATTTTTCTCTTTTGTGATAATGATATTTCTGCCTCGCATGTATTGTACTATTTCCTTTCCCCCTTCTCAATTTCTACTTTTATTCTAAAATTCCTATTTCTTCCTTGTCTTTTGTTTTGTGTACTGTGCTGGAATATGATACCAATAGCCACCTCTAGTGGTCATTATGTTAAAGTGCAATCTCAAATGCCTTATGGAAAATCAAGTACTTTTATAACAAGTCAAAATTATACTTCCAATATTGATTTTCCCCCTTCAAATAATGAACTGGATTTCAGTCTTTATTTCTTTTCCTGAGTTGCATATTATTCCTATATGGGCATATTTTTTTTTTACTTTAAAGTAGTTTTGCAGCCAGTTTTTAGAGTTTGAAATCAGAAGATTTGGAATAGAGCATTTGGAACAGAACAATTAATGATCCTTAATTAAATTAATCCTTAATTGATCCACTTGTGCAAACTGTCATGTGATGTGTGAATGAAGAAGAAAGGCATAAGATAGTTGGCTAAGGGAGGGTAAGCTATTTGCCTACTGAATCATTTGCAGTTATAAAGTGCATTAAGATCCAGGTTGAATGTTTACACTCCTACTTTCCACCTATTATTGCAATTTATTAATTAAATTTATATGCTGCCCATCTCACTATCACAAACATAGAAAGAATGAGGAAAAGCTTCTTTCCACAGGCAATACGAATACTTAACCAGAAACTACAAGTACACTCAGGACCACAACAAGAACCATGTCTGCATCCAACTCATTTCACTGCATATTGTACCATGTATGACTGTGTATGTGACCAATAAATTTGAAATTGAAAATCAAGTGACTCTGGACAGCTTTTAAAACATCACAAATACAAGAATGTAAAAACCTTAAAATTAACAAAAATTGGTTAGAAGTAGCATTAGTGCATGTGAGAGATGGATGGAGTTGGAATCTTCTTAAACCATTAACCACTTCCAGCATCAAATGCCCCATCAGGATTTCAATTCAAGCCAGAATTAGGTTTTAGGACTCTTCCAAAGGGCCAAGAAGATGGGAAATACAGAATCAAACTTTTGTTTGTTAGCAGTGACAAATCATTGCTGGAGCTATTTAAAGCATTGCCTGAATGTGCGTATAGTTCCAATCTATTAATCAGTGATAATGTTGGTTGGCCATTGATTAAATCAGCAGTAAATACATGCACTTATGAATTTTAAATCTGTGAAAATGAAAGATTGACATCAGCAATACATTAATGCCATCTTTCATGGACTGTTATTATGGGCCAATCTGTACTAAAGTGTAGAGTTTCCTCTCTTTGTCCTCCTGCTTAAGTATTTTCTGGAATGAAATTTGCTGGGATGATACAGAAACTGTATTCCATAATGAGAAAAATAGGAGAAGCACCAGTTTTATGTTTCAGAGCTAATTTATATTTGCCATTGTTTTTCTTCTCTCTCTCTCACCTGCCTAGTGAGCCTGGAGAAATTGTTGCTAGTTCTGGCAGAATCTTTTCTACCTTGTTCAACTCTTCATAATCAATAAAACGTGAAGTCAAAGGTTCAGATTGTATCTTCTCAGCAAGAGAGATGCTTTAAAAGAATAGCATTCCGAATAACCAACATGTTGGGTCTTCTGTCTTAAACCATGTTAAAATGATTTGTGATATTCATAGATTTATAGTATTCACTCTTTGGGCTAGTGTCAAGGTTTTTTTTCAGTGGCAGCTAAGTGATACTATTGGAGATTAAAATGTTGTGATATTATCCTTAGATGTTTCTGGAGGGTACAGTTCAAATGCTCTGATAGCCTAATGATGGTCTGAAGTGGCCTTGATTCCTGATAAGTCTTTTTTTTTTGGTCCATTATGGGATTTAAATATAGATACCTCTTGCTTTGCTTATTCTCTGTATTCTTTGTATACTGCAATAACTGGGAAATGTTGGCTTCATCAAGAAAGTGATGTTGTTGCCCACTTTATTCAATTCAGTTTAGCTTATTAAAATTTCATTTAGTTTTTTATATAACTGTTCCTTAATGTTTTTTTTTAATGAAATACATATTGTCTATCATTCTGGAGTGGGTGGAAGCGTTTTGAGCTAAGGATTTTTCTTAGAACTTGTATTTAAAGTGGAGTCATTCTGTCAAGATGAACAAAAGTATTTCTTTTCCACCAAGAGTTTCTCCTCATTGACTCTTGCATCTGGGGTCAAGAAAATAAATTTCCAAATCCAAAGTTTGTGATTCCTGGTCTAGCTTTACAGATAAACATTTTAATTATTTGACACATTTAAGCCAAGCTCAATGACTACAAAGCCCAGCTGATCTTCCTGTCTTGACAGAGGTTTTATTTCTAATGTTATGAATTTTTGGTATGTAACTCCATGTCATTAAAAGGGCAGAAATGCTTAGGTGTTTGTGGTTGCTATGTTTACCAGCTTGTGATTCACACTCTCTACTTTATATCATTTGATGGGTTGTGAATCAATTCCCCCTTGAGAATAGTGCACAAACTTTTATGGATAGTGGCTCATCCATTTTTCTTTTTGATACACTATTCAAAGTACTTTAGAAATACCAAGTGCAAATAAGAATATACATTTAAAGTTCAAACTCATAAAGAACCATGTGAAATTTATTATTACTGATTATCTCGTGGGAATCAACACTCCAACAAAGATAACTTGAAATTAAGAAATGCCTCTGCATATTACAGTCATTCTTGTTTCATGATATCTCATAACAGAAATACAGAGGAATATGTAAATCTTTCTTTCCTTGGTTCTCAGGAAGAATACCAAGATTTTCTTAAATCAGGTTTAAGGGAAATAAGCCCATTGATCACAGTTTATGTCTGCTTAGCTGAAAATTTGTTTTATGTCCTTCAGATATAGAAAGCAAATGTTCCTGTTATAATTATAAAGGTATAAAGACTTGTTGATTTACATTGGCAAAAGGAAGAAACTTGGAATTCAAGGTTTAAATTTTAAAACAGATTCAGTGTCAAAAAGCATGCCTTAACAGTAAGAGACATTGTTTAGGATTGCAAGGATGGGAAATACATTGTCTATTGTTTTTTTTTTTTAATGATCTTAACTTGCAAGCTATGCTAACTTGCAGGCTCATAACACAATAAGATTTTGGAAAACCAGGTTGCCACATGAAAATTATGATAACAAAGGAGTAAAAGGCAAAAGGGAGTTGTTAAGATTGCCAGGACTTTAGTCATGGGGCAATTGGAGAAATCCAATCGCTTCTGTGAAGCAATT
The DNA here is from genome assembly GCA_017656035.1 of Myanophis thanlyinensis. NCBI lineage: Eukaryota > Metazoa > Chordata > Lepidosauria > Squamata > Homalopsidae > Myanophis > Myanophis thanlyinensis. The sequence goes on from JAEANM010004627.1 coordinate 19,842, forward strand.
ATTGGGGGGGGGGGAGGGAAGTAATTTCCTGACTGTAGGCAGAGGAGCTGAAGCAGACATTAAATTTTGCTGCTGCTTCTCTATTTGAACAATGAAATTAAACAGTAGGTCATTTGCAGATTACCTTTCATGATGTTTGAAGAATTTTTTTTAGAAGTTTCCTTTGTGTTTTCTTAATATGTGACTTGTTTGTCTATTGTATTAGGAAAGCGCTTCTCTTTTAAGTCCTGTAGGATAAATAGGGAAAGATAATGACTTATTCAGCTTAACAGTAACAACCAAGATTAATTATAAATCATCCTAGTGACTAAAATAATTAGAGAAGCTCTTTTGATTAATGGATGTGAGTTTTGTATTTTTATGTTAAGGGCATTCTTGTGAAATCAGGTCAATGTTGATCACAGTTTGGGCTGGTGGGACTATTTACAGTTTTGAATGTACAACATGGAATCCAGTTCTGAGAAGGAATTTTACCAAAATGGGAGTATTATGGATGCTGATTTATTAGTAGCCAACCTCCAAGCCTTTTCTATATTCCCATGGTATTTTATGCCATTATATTTTAGCTTCAAGTTCAAGTTTTATTTGTCACATACATGACACATATATGACATGTAGTGAAATGCTTATTTGACTGCAAAATGGAGGAAAGCAAGAGGAATAATCTGCAGGAAGGATAGGGATAAGGATAGGGAGCAGTTAGAGGGA
>JAEANM010004628.1:0-20547 GCA_017656035.1 Myanophis thanlyinensis
CTCTTCAAGGGGAGCCCCATGTAGAGAGCATTGGCATAATCCAGATGGGAGGTCACAAGGGCAGAAGTGACTGTTCGAAGAGCGCCCCGATCCAGAAAGGGCTGCAACTGGGTAATCCTACGGACCTGATAAAAGGCCCCCCTTGGGACTGCTGAGATATGGTCATCTAATGACAGCTGTGCATCCAGGAGGACACCCAGGTTGCGAGCCACTTCCGCGGGGGACAAAATTCCCCCCCCCCACGGCCAGCGATAGCACATGCTGGCTGTATCTGGGTGCTGGAAATGACAGCCATTCGGTCTTGGCTGGATTGAATTGGAGCCTATTGTGACCCATCCAATTCCGCATGGCCTCCAGGCAATGGCCCATCACTTCAACGGTTTCATTGGGGTGGCCTGGGATGGAGATGTACAACTGCGTGTCATCCGTATATTGATGTAAACTCACCCCAAAACCACGGATGATCTCACCCAGCGGCTTCATATAGATGTTGAACAGTAGGGGTGAGAGCACTGACCCCTGAGGAACCCCACATATCAGGGGTCTCGGGGTTGATCTTTGCCCCCCTGCCAACACGAATTGCGAGTGGCCGGAGAGGAAGGAGGAGAACCACCGAATCACGGTGCCTCCTAACCCCTCCAACTGCTGCAACAGTATACCATGATCGACGGTATCGAAAGCCACTGAGAGGTCTAATAGGACCAGGACAGAGGAATAACCTCTGTCCCACGCCCTCCAGAGATCATCAACCAATGCGACCAAAGCCATCTCCATGCTGAAACTGGGCCTGAAGCCAGATTGGAAAGGATCCAGATACAATGTTTCCTCCAGATGCTGAGAGAGCTGTCGTGCCACCACAGTCTCAACAGCCTTCACTAAAAAGCGAAGGTTGGAGACTGGCTGATAACTAGACAACAAGGTTGGGTCCAGGGACGGCTTCTTGAGGCATTGATAATCCCCTGGAACCAACCTTGCGTAACCTCCCGGGTAGCCAACACTAACCAGGAGGGGCAAGGGTCTAATAGACATGTGGTGGCATTAAGGCTACCCAGAGATCTGTCCACTTCATCTGGGGTCATAGGGTCAAACTCAGCCCAGATGGTCTCACCCAAGACCATCCCCAACCCCCCATCTAGAACAGCCCAGTCAGAGTACAGCCCTCCCTGGATCTGAGTAATTTTATCCTGCAGAAAACAAGAAAAATCCTCAGCACATCCCTGTAAGGGATCTTCCTGCTCCCCAATCTCAAGAAGGGAGTGGGTCACCCTAAAGAGGGTGGCTGGGCGGTTTTCTGCAGATGCAACAAGGGCGGAGAAGTAGGAGTGCTTTGCCGTCCTTATCGCCATTAAATACATCCTAATATAGGCTCGCAGAAGTGTTCGGTCAGATTCGGAGTGGCTAGATCTCCAACCACTCTCTAGGCGTCTTTTCCGGCACTTCATCTCCCTTAGCTCCCCGGAAAACCAGGGAGCCAACTGGGATCAACTCCGGGTCAGAGGCCGCAAGGGCATGACCCGGTTGAGGGCTCCGGCCACCACCCTATCCCAGGTGGCTACCAGGTCCCCGACAGGGTCATGAGTGTGTGCCTCAGGAAACGGCCCAAGCTCCATCAGGACCCTCTCAGGGTCCATCAGGCACCTAGGGCAGAACCATTTTAATGGTTCCGCCTCCCTGCGATGAGGGGGTGCGGATTGGAAGTCCAGTCTAAGGAGCGAGTGGTCCGACCATGACAGGGGTTCAATTAAAACATACCCTATACCCAGATCACTCTGCCACTGTTCTGAGACAAAAAACAAGTCCAGGATGTGACCCCTGGTGTGGGTGGGGTCCCAAATTACTTGGGTCAGGCTCATGGCTGTCATGGAAGCCATGAACTCCTGAGCAATCCCCGAGGCCATGCCGGCAGAAGGCAGGTTGAAGTCCCCCATAACTATAAGACTGGGGGTCTCCACCACCAAGCTGGCTATGACCTCGAGGAGCCCAGGCAGGGCCGATGTCACATGGCAGGGAGCCAGGTATGTGAGTAATAGGCCCACCTGAACCCTAGAACCCCACTTCACACAGAGGGATTCACATCCGGCTATCTGCAAAACAGTGACTTCCCTAGGACATAGATCTTCCTTAATAACCACTGCAAACCCCCCCCCCCACTCCTGCCCTGAGCCCTCAGCCGATGAAAAACTCGAAACCCAGGTGGGCACAGTTCAACCAGAGGGACACCTCCCTCCAGGCCCACCCAGGTCTCGGTGATACCTGCCAGGTCAGCTTCCCCCTTCTGAATCAATTCGTGAATGAGGGGGGCCTTGTTCATAATGGACCTGGCATTACACAACATCAGCCGAAAGCCCCGGGACTGAGAACACACACTACTCGTGGAACAAGAAGTAATTTGGGGGTCGGAGCACATCACCGTATGCAACCAATGGGGGCATGCTCCACGAACCTGATGTGGCCCCCTATACCCGCCATAGTTGCCCCTCCTGCCAACCGTGCTAATGAATTGCACGTCCTCCCTGGGACAACCTCCCCTTCCTTGAACCCCCCAAAGCTCCCCGATGCGCCCAACCCTCGACCTGGCCTCACCCTCAAATGGGGGATCCCTTAACCCACATCCAAACAACCCCCTTCCTAACCCCAGTACAAATTTAAAAAAATGTCCCGATCTTAAGTCTCTGCGCTGGCGAGATCATCCATCAGCACGGCCCACCATATCCTGCAATGAAGCATAAGTTGGAACATAGACTGGGGGGCGGGGATGAGTTCTGTATGGCGGGTAGTAAACCCTGCCAGCCGGGGGACAGAGGCCACCATACTGTGGGCCAGTGGGAGCAACACCAGCACAAACGCTATATTTCTGTGGCCTATTTTATTTGCTCAGTGTTGAATGTTACATATATATAATTTGTAGATGCTTCTGACTTACTGTAAAGGAATAAAAGAAAGACATTGGCAAGGCCATAGATATTCTAAAATATTTTTAGAATAAGAGCCACTGTGGTGCAGTGGTTATAATGCAGTACTGCAGGCTACTTCTGCTGACTGCCGGCTGCCTGCAATTTGGCAGTTTGAATCTTACCAGGCTCAAGGTTGACTCAGCTTTTCATCCTTATGAGGTGGGTAAAATGAGGACCCAGATTGTTGGGGGCAATATGCTGACTCTGTAAACTGCTTAGAGAGGGCTATAAAGCACTGTGAAGCGGTATATAAATGCTATTTCTAAATGCTATTATTAAGTGCTATTTTCTGCTTTTTCAACCTCATGATGTTCCTTTTCATGTACCTCTAACCCACTTTGGAGCCACATTTAGGTTTTTTTTATTGCTATGGATTAATATGTTTGACCTTATGGATCTTATATATAAATACAATAATAATAAGATAATTAGTAGTATGATATATTTTGTTCTCTCTCTCTGTGAAAATGGCACTGGACATATCCTATGTGTGATAAAATTTGAAAAAACATCTGACATCCACAGCGAAATAATGGTCATCTCTGCCACATGTGTTTAAATGCCATTCAGCAAATACTTATCCCTATCACAAATATGTGGCATTGAGCTAGCTGTGTGGGGAAAGGTCCCATGGCTTATTCAGTGCTGTACATTTATGGTAGTAAGAAACATGTACAGACTCATGTTTGTGTTATGATATAATGCAACTGAAGCAAAGGACACAGTTGCATCACTTGTACAATGATAGAATAATAATGCTGTGACCTCATTTTTATGTTACTGTGGCTACTAACAGATGCATAAACACAAATTGATGCTCTATCCCTCTATATTCTCTGACTTATAGCCTGTATAAATGAGCTTCTTCCTGTTCTGTAAAACCTTTAAATTCAATGCAGCACCACATATTTAATACTGTATATAAGATCCGCTCCTTCTGACATTCATTTGTTCATCAGCAAAATTACATGATTTATCATCCATTTGCAAGAGGGAAGATTTGTGGCATGACTTCAAACTCACAAATATGACTATGTTTTAGAAAGTGAGAAGCTTCCTCTGTGCTCAAATTAAGATCAGCTGTTTGTGGTAGCGTGCTGGGGTCTGTTTAGGTGGTCTAAAGACTTGTTTACAATTTATTAAAAGGACACTATTTGTAGCAGCCTGGCCCTGTAAAGTCTCATAATTTGATCTAAGTTTCCAATGAACTAGCAGTAGCAACTTTGCCATGAGGCCAAGAAAAATAATATCCTTGGTGACTTACCAAGTACCAAAATATAGGCAATAGATATTCTTCCCTCCTGCACAAAACTATTTTTAACTAACAAAAAGCATTGGGGGTGTGTATTTATATATAAATCTGCTTGCTCTGGCACAAAGCAGAAGGCACCAGCCTGAGGATGATGAGTGTGACCTCGCCGAAATGTTGCAAAGATACTCTCAAACTTATATGGGAAAAGACCCGAACACACCTAGATCTGCATATATCTTTTGACTATTTTGCAACGTTTGCACCTATATATAAAAGACAAGGTGCAAACATTGCAAAATAGTCAAAAGATTTTTTTTCCCAATCAAAGTAACTAGAATTTGTTGTAATTGGACAAAAACACCATTTAAACATTAAGAGTACAGGCAGGCTTGTGTAATGGGAAAAAAAAAAGAAAAAGAAAATAAATCATAACAGGACTGCTGTGGTATAAGCAAGCAATTCCAGCTTGTTTATTTATAAATGGGTAACAAGTAGATTCTTTCACGCTAAATAAACTAGACAGTAATTATAAACACAGATTGGTTAAATTGCCTCTAACCTATCAAAGGAAATGAGTTCCTATATTTTCCAAACATTGTCATTCATTTTACGAAGCTTCATTGGGCCTTGATTTCATTAAAAAAAAAAAAAAAACTATGTAAGGCTTATGTTTGAATTTTCTTATACATTCTTTCTCTCCCTCTCAACAATGAGAACTTGTTAACCAGACCCGGCTAAGTTATGTCCTCAAAATGGGCAGGAAAATAAGGATATGTTTTTTTAAAAAAGATAAAAAGTTCCAGAAAAACCTTCAGCTTGTTTTCTTCTCCTGTTATAGGAAGAATATAAATCTGTGCTTCTCAAGAGAAGCAACCAGAAACCTCTAGTTAGTTGATTAACTAAATTCTCAAGGTGAATATACTGTATTATTGCAATCTAAAAATATGTAAAGGAGGAGAAACCTGGCTGCAATTTAAATTATAAACACAAGGCATATAATGCCATTAGTCTTTATCAGTAAAATAAAACCGAGTTCTTCATTAAAGTAAATGGATTTGTTAAAAAGGGTGATGCGGCTCATATTAGCTAGTGTTGCATATCAGATTTCAAGAAACTTAAGCGTACTAGACACTATTAAAACATCATTATTAGCACTGTGATGCCTGGTAGGATGAGATATAGCAAACTCCACACGTTTGTTTGGAAGACAGAAAAAAGAATTCAGGACTTTATTTTTTCAAGAAATAATATCCAGAATTTCCTGCTGATTTTAATTAAAAAAAAAAAAAGGTTTGGGGAACTTTACCATTCTTGTGCTGCATCCTTTCTTCTGTATTGCATCAGTAAGTTACAATTTAATGCTAAAACAACTCCCAGATTTCAAATAGACTGGTACTTTCAGTTTTTACAAATAAACATTTTGGATAAAGACAACAAAAAATGAACTTAGATATATTATCGAAAACTCTGTTCCTTATTGTTGTGTCTGCGCATGCGCGGGCGAAGTTTTCCCTCCAGTCCGCCCACGCTGCGCTGACTGCCGACAGCTGATTGGCTGTTGGCCTGGGAGTCCCTGATTGGCCAGGGACCAGCTGGAAGCTGGTTGGTTGCAGGCGGAGCCGCGGGAAGGTATAAAATGAGTGGCCCGCCTGCAGCCAGCCGCTTCTTTTATTCTACCTAAAATAAAGGGTGCCCTCGCGGCTATCTAGTCTGACCCGCATCTGAGAGTTTCTTTTACGCCGCGAGCTGGGGATTTGAGAATTTAACACCCTTATGTTTATGAAACTTGGGGTGGTGCACTTATCTCAGAGTACTTCCCATTCATCCATGGTTGAATCCAATATTTTATTAGACTCAAAGTTATTGTTACATTATAGCAAACTAAAAGGGGACAAACTTTGAAGATTGCCTATCTGTTTTGTGCCATGATAAGGAAGCATCACTGAAAGATGGCTGCTAATTTCTGCTTATATGCGTTCCTTGTAAGAAAGTCTGCCACCTTCAGAACATGTTTCAATGTTTACAATATTAAAAACACTAATGTTAATCAGATTTGTGTATGTGTGTTTTATGTTATTTCTTAAACTTTGCTTCATATCATTTATCAACCAGATCTTAAAAAATGATGGCCAGAACTGGGAGTTGAAATCCACTATCATAAAATTGCCAAGGTTGAGAAACTTACATCATCACAGCAACATCACATGACATATCAGGAATTCCCCCCCTTTGCTAAACTGGATGGGGGCAGGGCCAGCATGTGACACTTATGACCCATGGGCCATGAGTTTAACAGGCCTGATTTAGACCATAGTCTGAACTTTATGGTTTACACAGAAATGGTTTTAAGGGTGTCCTATATCATACGTAGCATAGAATTTTTTTGTTTGCAATTTCCAGATAAACATAATTTTTAACAAATTCACAGGTACAGGAAACAAAATTTCCTGTAATTAAATGTAGTAATTGTGAGAGGGACTAGGTGTCCTGGTGGATATAAGACAGCTGTCTCCTGCAGCTGCCCCAAAAGCCAATGCAGTCATAGGCTGCATCACTGTGGGATAGTATCAAGATCATGTGAAGTGGTAATGCACTGGTGAGTCCCCACTTGGAACACTGCATCCAGTTTTGGTTACAAAAAACATGCTCAGACCCTAGAAAAAGAGAAGAGCAATAAAAAATGATAAGGGGTCTGGAAACTAACCCATATGATGAAGGCAGGAGGAGGCTCGAACCCTTGGGACTGCCCAACGACAACATCCAGGCAACGGCACCCCAAGGAGGCCTGCCCTGTGCAAACGCTTTGCTACCCTTCCACCTGGTCTCCTGCACAAACAGTATATCTACGTTCCTTCCATCATGGCTACCAGCTCTCTACCTTTCCCTGTCATTGTGCCAATGTTAAGAGTCCCTATTTTCAGACCTATACTCCTGCCTTTCCTCTTCTCTCTCTCTCTATGAATCCGTCTGCCTCCGCACCTTCTTCAACTAACAGTAGTCCAATTTCTGCCAGCACCCTGTAGGTCAACAGCACTGGTGGTGGTCGTTGTTAACCCAGGCCTCAACCGATCCGGTATAGCATTAACATTGGTGTTTTGTATATTTAGATTTGGTATGTTTTTACGCCAGATGTCCTTCCTGATGCAACGCTCTCTATTTATCTGGGCTCTGGATTGGCACAGAAGTCACTGGCTTGCAACCCCTGTGGCTAGACTCTTTCTCTTTATCCTCTTCTATATTTTGACCTCTTAAAGAGTAATCTATACCTGTTGCATTTTACTAATTTTTACTGTCCCTTCTGTATCTTTATCTGCTTGTGGCATTTGTTGCTTTATCTCCTCTATTCTTTCCTTAGCTCCTTCTGATTTCTCCTCTACTTTCTGTTTTTTTTTGTTCATCTTTCATTGTCATTTGTGAGAGTTTTCTAATTTTACATCTGTACCATGCATTAGTGTCATCATCTCCCTGTGATTTCTTGTTATAGTTTCTTGAATACATTGAAGTATCAACAGTATTTCTTTTTGAAATGTATTTGGTTTTTTTCTGCTGAAACATTTTGCATTAATTTAATGAGCTAAAAGTTACCCACCAAAATCCCAATGTCCCAATTGTCCAGAAATACCCCAAAAGCCAACATTAATAAAATTTGCTCTGTGCTGGAACTGTTACTCAAAATTTACAATTTTTGTAGTCCTGAAAGTCTTCCAACTTGCTCCCTCTAAGTTATCCAAATTTATACATCGTTTCATTTTTCTTCTTTCGCCTCAAAGAATATTCTATAAGATATTATTGATAATCCAGAATGGCCTACCAAATTTCCCCAAATTTCATTAATCCACACGGTCAGTGCTCAGTTTCAAGGGTAATCTCTGGAAGTTTTCAAGATGATATTGGACAACTATTTTTCCAGAATGGTAGAAAATTTCCAGCTTGAGCAAAGGATTGAATGAGATGCTCTCCAGGATTTCTTCCAACCTTGTTATTCTATCTTCTATGTTCTTAAATATTAGTGTTCATACTGTTTCTATGTCACAAGCGGTCAGTTTGATGTTCAAACATTATGCATTTCTTGCCTTTTTTATTAAAAGATATGAAAATAAAAGACTTATTAAAGGTGTGAAAATAACTTCATTTTATTTTCATAAATTAAATCATTTTCATCAGCTCTGCATATTATCCCTATTGCACTTAGATGATAACACGGTCCTGCTAGAGACGGAACTTTGCTAATGGAAACTACATACTTTTACTAAACGAAATGGGAACTCAACAGCTGAACCAGTGGATGATAAGACTTCACTCAACTTCACTCATTCCAGTCTCCATTTTACTAACTCCCTGAAATAGTTTAAGAGTGTCTTGGATAAAATAGTGCCTGTTATTTTAATAAGCATATTATTATAATTTTGAATGTCTATTACACCACTAAAACTAAAATTTAGAAAATTGCTCTGTCTGTCCTTTCCACCCATATATAGATGGAAGAAATGGAAACAAATCTCTCTTTTATTTTTATTTTTTTTTAAATACCCAAATGTTTGCCAGCTGACCTTCCTCTTTACTGCAGGTCTGGGAATCAAGGTGCACACAATAAAGTTCAAACCAATCAACTGCTTTCAGCTGTTCTCCTGCAATGAATTTCTAAAACATTTGGTCATTAAGGCCAATCTATATGCAGGTCAGTTTTTTTTTTAAACAGGCTGGGAACATTTTGGGAGCAGATGCCAGGGCATTCACTCATGAAAAGGAGCTTGTACAAAAATCTAAAGTCTGTTTACATTGCTTGGTGCCATCACAATCCAGGATTTCACCTCCCATTATAGTCAGACAGATGCCTTTATATTTAAAACAAAAAAGCTTTTTTTTGGTTGTTGCATCAGTGCTTCTCCATTAATTGAGAGACAGCTTAAAGACCAAACATGCAGAGTAATCACTTGTAGGAGAAGTTGAAATTTCATGCAAACCATAATTTTTCTAAAGCAGATCAGTTGCATTAAATTCATTGGTCATAGATCAGATTAGAGTTTTGCAGACAGAAAATAAAGGAAAACTCATGAACTCTAAATGCTACTTTGGGGAGTAGGATTTATCATTGAGAAAGACCTACTGCTATTCTCATTGTTAACTCAGTCTGTTTTCCCAGAATCATTGGGTTGGACGGGGACATTTAGGTCAAGTCTAACCCTTTGCTCAGTGCAAGAATTTGAAGTATTGGTGACAGGTGGCTGACCAGCTTCTCTCCACATATATACAGTGAAGAGGAACACACTCTGAGTAATTGATTCCAGTATTCCATTTCTACTGCCAGGATCTCCCCACCACCACATACACATACACATACACATACATTCCCCAATTTTTAATATAACAAATCTAATTGTTTAACTATGAAGATGGAACTATGTTTCTTCCCAGATTCACTTATGTTTATTATGAAACACAGACAAATCATTTTCAGGTTGGTTGGCTGATATTCTATTCCAGTTTCTTCATGGACATATGATTTAAAGTACTAATTGGGCATTGTCACAAAATATGCTAATATGCCACCAGTTTTGCTTATTGCCAACACTTTAGTTAAGAAATGTATTCTTAAGCCGGTCTGGCATGACACTTAGCAGGGTTTTAATAATTTCATTTTAAATTAGTTGAATTGCTTAAATTTTAAATTTTAAACTGTAAATTTTAACTTTTAGAATATTTATTTTAGCCTTTGATTTAATTCATTTTAATTGCTTTTAAATTTTATATGTTCTGTTTTAAATGGCTGTGCACTGCCCCAAGTCCTTCGGGAGTGGGGCGGTATACAAATTCTGTAATTAAATTAAATTAAGAATAAAATGTAAGAATTCTAATGTAACATCATTTAAAAGGGAGTCAGTTTGGGATAGAGGTTAAGGCAAAGGCTAAATACTAGGTGACTGTGAGTTCTAGTCCTATCTTAGGCACAAAACTAGCTGAGTGAATTTGAGCCAGTCACTTTTTCTCAATACTAGGACGGAGGCAATGGCAAATCACTTCTAAAAACCCTTGCCAAGAAAACTGCAGGGACTAGTCTAAGCAGTCTCCAAGAAAGACACAATTGAATGGGAGAAAAAGAAATCACCTATAGATTGTTTTTATGTTTAGTTCTTGGTGGTTTTCTGAAATAGATGTAATAGATTCCATTTTAAAAGAATGTTCTTTTAATCTGGCAGACCAATCATGTGGTAGAGACAACTGTTTCATATGCCACACTTCATTTTGAATGATGGACAATGAGTGGTGGAGAACATCCAATATAAGTATAATATGTCTGGATTGACTGAATATGTGAAAATATCCTGTGTCACAATCTATGGCCCATCTAATCACAATGGAATTATTGTGTGTTCTTCCTATTACTTTGAAAACACGAAGAGAAGTGTTTGAAAAAAAAATGAGTGCATAATGGTATGTTGACCTAAAGACTCATTTAACTCAGCATTTCAATCCTACTGTGACTACCTGAGGGCTTAATGCATATCTAGAAGCAAGACGTAAAACATTATTAACACCTTCCCACTCAGAATTTTGGATTTCCTATTCTCATTTATAGTATGTTAATTAAGGTGAATTTCTTTGAATGACTGGAATGGCTTCTTCTCCATATTCTTTCCATCTTGGCTAAATTGTTATTCATGAAATAAATTGTGAAGTGCTTCCATCTCTACTCACTGATTATTTATGTCTATTCCTTTTCCAAAATTCTCCAAATCTCTCATTTCGTGATGGGAAACTTTGAATAAGAAAAACATGAATAAGAATTTCATTTTAACTATTCCACTATATTTGAGAGAAAGTGTGATTTTCTTTTCCATACTGTGAATCATTTGGTACTTCTTTATCATCTCACACAACTTTTTTTTTCACAAAAAGACACAAACATGTTGTCAGACCTCCCAGGAAAAGCCAGACAGGAAACACCACAAGATAAACAAATTCTACTTTATCGTAAGGCTACATTAAGAGAACTTTTGAAGTCTGAAGACACAAATTTTCTGCTGCTACTTTTAACTGCTTGATCCTTCCTAAATTTCTCCCTCTGACTTAAGCCACTGGAGTTCCTTTCTCTCTTGTCTGATTATTTCCTAGGCAGCATCTCTTCCCTTCACCCCACAAGGTCACCCACACATTCCATTGCACATACAGTACACTCATACAGAAAACTACTTTATTTGATCTATTTAAATTACTACTAACCTGTAGTATGTCTTGCAGGTATCAAGGAAGAGGCAAAATAGCTATGCTTTCAGTAGCATAATTAGCTTTTTTTCTTTTTCCTTTTAATTTGTTTGTGCTTTCAAATCAGTTTTGACCCCTGGTGAGTTCCTGGACAGTTTGTTCACAGGCTTTTGCAAATGGTTTGCTATTCCCTGCTTCTTGCTAGGACCAGTGCAGAATTACTTGGCTATATGTTCTTAATTAGGATGCATGCATAAATACACTGGAATGTATATGAATAACAAATAAATAGGCAGTGTGAGCAGGAATGTCTGACTGATGGGAAATGAGACCTCACAAACAAACCACAGCTTGTTGATTAAAAAGAGGGGAACAGTGATTTCTGTAGCATAGCTGGTTATGTGAAGTTCTTCTGCCATGATGGTTCAGTGGTTAGAAATGCAGTACTACTTCTGCTGACTGCTGGCTGCCAGCAGTTTAGCAGTTCGAGTCTCACTGGCTCAAGATTGACTCAACCTTCTGTCCTTCTGAGGTCAGTAAAATGAGAACCCAGATTGCTGTGGGCAATATGCTGACTGTAAACTGCTTAGAGAGGGCTGTAAAGCACTGTGAAGCGGTATATAAGTCTAAGTGCTATTGCTATATATCTGAACAGAGTGAGCTATATGTGATGTACGTATATAAAATAAAGACCAAGTAAGAGGAAGAAAAGAAATATCTTATACTTATGCAATACATTCTTATCTAGTGCTAATTTGCCTTGACATTAGTAGATCAGATTCTTGTGTATAGCTTGCATGGAATAAATTTTAAGAGCTTTATACTCAACTCTTATTCCTGGTTATTTGTACCTGACACACCATGATCAATGGTATCATGGAGAGTTTAAGTAGATCCAAGATGGATATACCATCCCTATACCAGGACCACCAGACGTCATCCCTTTATCAAGAACAAGATCAGGAGATGAAACGGGTATTCTTGTTCCTAGTGACTCAAATTACAGGTTACTAGCTTCCCAGCAATTCTGGCATAGTCACTGAAGACAGAGGAGAAGTCCAGCCTACCTGTCCCTGAGATTGATTATAATTACACTATAAACAATCAGACAAGCTCAGAACTCCCACTTCTGAATCCTAAAGACTGTTCTTATAAGAAACATTTTCAGTCTACTCAGCTAAACTCTGGGAGGATTTATTCTTATTCTTGAATATAATGATATTTATACTTCATTGCATGTCAGTCTTTGTGATCCAGTGATTAAGAGAGCTGGACCTGGAACCGGGCAGAATAGGGTTCCTGGGCTGCAGACATCTCAATGACCACTAGGTGGCAGAAAAGAGATGCAAGAAACTCTTTTCTGCCATCTAGTGGTTATTGGAAGCTTCCACCCCATTTCCAGCAATGGTGAAAAATTCATTTTAGATCACTTTTCAAACACTTTACAAAATAATAATGTGCTAGCAAGCATCTCTCTCAGTGTAGCTCATATTACATGGTATGAGAATAAATTAGGAAAGGGAAAGACTATGTTATGTACACCACTCTGGAAGGACAGTTTAAAATAAAATGTAATTAGTAAAATAAATTGAATATCATGATTTGTGTGTAAAATGCTTATTTCTGATATTATTACTGAATATATGTTTAGTACAAGAACTACTAGGAGGAAGGACAAAAGTATAGTTAGGTTACTTTAAACATGTAAGAGGAACACACTGAACAAGCATCACCCAAGATCGGCAATCTAGGGGCCATGGAATATATCCAGCATTCTGAAATAATGTGGGATTTCCAAGAGCTCCATAAGACTCCAAGGCCAACATTTAGCATCATGATGGTAATACAATGAAGGATTCAAGTTTGATAAAGTTTATGTTAGTTTGTGAAACATTTAGTAAGCTGACATACTCAGAGTAAGACCCCAACCCTAACCCTTCTCAGAAAGCAATGAAAATACTGAAATAGTCTCCCCAAAATAACATGTTCAGATTCAATGGCATATAGTATCTTCAGAGCAAAGAAAGGCAGGAGATAGATTTCTGTTGTTTAAAAGGTTTTCTGTGCCCTGTTTGTTTCCCAGTTATTTGCTTCTTTCTCTTCTGAATCTGGACATCGCTCCCCCTGCCCTGACTTATTGAATTGAGTCTCAGAGGTGTCAATATAGCAACAGCAATAGCATTTGGACTTATATCATGCTTCACAGTACTTAAAGCCCTCTCAAAGTGGTTCATATAATCTGGATCCCTGTTTTACCAAAGGATGGAAAGCTAAATCAACCTTGAGCCAGTTGAGAATCAAACTGCTAGCAGTCAGCAAAATTAGCCTGCAATACTACATTCTAACCACTGGGCCATGGTATTCCCAAGCACTTTCATCAACACTAAATTAATACAGGAAGATGGACCAGTTCAGGAAAGGACAATCTTTTGACTGGTTTTTCTTTTGACAGAATTTCAACCTCCACCAGCTGGACTCAGAGGCCAAGTAGCAATTCCGCTAACTGAGCCAATTGCCTCCTCAACCTAAGCCCTTAGTCAACTGAGGAATGACCTGATTACATAAATGCAAATCTATATCTGCATCAGGGAATCTGATTTAGACTAAATGATTAGAGAGGAGGAGAAATCCACATGGCTCACAGTTTTATAGGAATTAAGTGATCCCCTACTTCTTGGCATCGCACGCAGACTGCAGTGCAATTACTATCCTTTTTAAAAAAAAAATTCTTTGAATTTTTAAATGCAATTCTGTATTAAAAGTCACTGAAGCACAAATGCATTTGGGGACTTTTCTCACCAATATGCAGGATGTGGGGAGGTATGCACAAAATTGTACATAAGGGAAAATGCACGCAAAACATATCTATACTTATATACATGCTTCCATAGCATGTGTATTTGATATATGCATTGGAAGAATATATACAAGTATAGTTGCATTGTGTGTATTTGTACATATACACACAGAGGGTGCCTTTCTTCTCAGGTAGTATCAAATCAAATCAAATCAAATTTTATTCATTACAATCACTGTCATACATGGTACGAAATGCAGTGAAATGTATATATGACTGCTCGTGACTGTAGGTAGTAGGGCAAGAGAATAGTATAGGCAGGGTAGGAGAATAAGTTAGGGAGTGATTGAAAGAGGTAGATTATGGGAATACTGTTTAGTCCTGGGTTGTTATAGTTTGTGGTTTAGGTCCGTATAGCCTGTGGGAAGTAGCTTCTCCTTAGTCTCTTTGTGTTGGCTTTCAGGGAGTGGCTTTCCTGACCGCATCATGGTGAACAGTCTGTTGTTGATGTGGCTGGGGCTCTTCAGTATTTTTCTGGCTGTAGTTTGGCATCGTCTGTTGTAGATGGAGTGCAGTTCAGGGAGCTTGATGAGGGTGATGAGCTCTACTATGCGCACCAAGTATAGACAGTTTTAAGCAGATTTTTCTAATGCATGCATTTTGTTCTGTCCCCAATTGACCAGACCCGGTAAGAAAGACACGGAGGCGATGGTCTGGTTATCTACTTTATTTCTGGCACGGATAGACCATGAGGATCTATCCAGCCGCTGGAGTAAAGTAGATTCTGCAGAGATTGAAGATCCCAGAAGGCAAGAGGGGGAGCAAACGGCAAGCCGCGGCTTTTATATTTGCCGCGGCTTCAGAATCCGGGGCTCCCCATTGGCTGACGCGACAGCCAAATGGGATTCGCCCCGCTGTCCGTAACGCGGAGGAATAGAGCGCATGCGCGATACTCTACACATTTTGCACCATTTATCCCAGTGTATGCCATTTGACTGCATTTCTGTGCATATAAAAGAGAGAAGAAAAAAGTGCACATTACATGGGAATGCAAAATTCTGCAGCTGGTAACAAAGTTAAGGTGGACTGTGAAAAGTTTCAAGCAATCTGTAGATTAGTCACTTGTAAATAGAAAAAATATTTCAGCCTCCAATGTGCAGGGAGTTTCTTAGATGAAATACTGTCTTCATGGTTATATTTTCAAGCAGTTATAACACTGTTAGCATAATATATAAAATGATCGAACTAGACCATTTGTCCAAGGGCAATGAATGGCATTTCCATCCTGATCAATGTTTGCATTTAGGTTTACTGTACTTAAGCTCAGTGTCCAGCACTGGCTGTCAGTTGGTGTCATTTATTATCCTCCTCCCCCACCCAAATAAATGCATAGATTATTTTTCTGTATTTCATAGCCCCCTGCCAGAGACCTCGTCACCATAAATCTTATCATCTCTGTCCTGGGCTTCTGTAATCACTCCGACACTTGTAACTGAAGTGAAAGGAAATAAAACTCCTCTTTGATGAAGACAAAACCATAACTGTACTTCTATGAGGCAGGGAGGGTCTTAGAAACAGCCTTCCAATAAAGTTTGTAGCTGTTCTGATTTTTCCTTTTCCAAGCTCTCCATCTGATGCTTCCATCTGAGATAAAGTATCTCCAAATCTGGGTATGGGATGTCAGGCATGGGGAGGGAGCAGAGAGAGAGAGAGAGAGTTCATCTTAGAAGAAAAACTGATAGAGCAGCTACAATGACACCAGCAAGAAGGTTAATGAAAAAATGCTGATAGTACAAGAGTTTTGTTATCACCATAGAATAGACAATACCATCAAGATAGGATGAATCTATATTTGTCATAGCAGCTAACTCAGACATGATGAAAGGGGCCTACTCCAAAGGCTGCTTCATTGGCTTTTTGAAACATGGTCTGAATCTGATCTGAGATAGTGGCGGTATCTGTAGCTTGGTTGTAAGATGAGAGGTAGAGGTTCATTCTCTGAGCTTGTGGGTGGATGTGAACTGTTTTTGCTTTCTATGTGTTTATTTCAGGCATCCTAGAAACCAACAAGAGACAGAACAATAGAATATAACAGTTGGAAGGGACCTTGTAGGTCATCTAGTCCAAACTCCTGACTCCCATTTTAGACCAATAGTGTCCAGTCTTTTCTTAAAAGCCTCCAGTGATGGAGCACCCACAGCTTCTGAAACAAGCCTATACACTGGTTAATTCTTCTTACTGTTAGGAAATTTCTCCTTAGTTCTAGGTTGCATCTCATTAAAACAACGTGTGTAAACTGAAAATACTTCTCCGTGGTTTGTGGAATTGCACATACGAGTTTGGCATTTTTTCCCCCCTCTCCCTTCCCCTTTCTCTAGACATTGTTCAAAAAGCTTTAAAACTCAGTTATATGGTAAAATAGCATGAAGCTCACCTAAAAAAAACACAGTATAAAAGAAAACATTTCAGTCTAGCAGAAAATAATAACAATATAAAACTAAAATCACATCAAATTAACAGCATAGCACAGGGGCTTCAACCATTTGACTACATTCACATACAAAATTCAGTCTCTGCAAATATTTCTTGTTTGTATATTTCATACCGAGGGCTCAAGGATGTTAATATTTCTATGCTGTCTGACTGGGATATACCCAAAGTTAGGAAATAAGTAATCATGATGTTTGAGTTTTCAAGGGCCGCAGTAGAATGAATCTTTTGCTCCAGAGATTACATATCTCTCATTTATTTACCGAGCAGAAAATCTTGATAGAAGATGTTTGAAAGCTAAATGAGTTGAATCATTGCAGAATCACAGGACTTGAGCATTGCTTGCCTAGAGCAGAAAGGCTATTTATCTTGCTACATCGACTACCACTTCTTCCCAAAAAGATTGAGGATGGTTGAGTGGGTATTATGTCTATTTCAGTGAAACCTAGAAGTGGAAACGAAGTCCAACAGATCAAAAGAGCATCTTCAGATTAACTGGGTAACCTCGCAATTGCCCCGATACTTTGATTAAGCTATTAGGAGTTTCAAAACAGAAATACTGGCTGTTACAAAATCTCTTTGTCTACTTGCTGAGTTAAACCTGGCTATGCTGGTTATGTTTCAAAGTGGGTCCAAAACCAGGTTTAAGGCTCAATGGTTAGTTCCTGGTCTGGATTTTTCAACTTATTCTCAGGTCCTGGATAGAACTGGGAATCTTCTACCATCTATCTTCAGGTTTAGTGTATCTTCACTAAAAATTGCCCTTTGTTCTGTCAAAACAAAGGAGCTTGGCTTTTAAAATTAGGCCTCCTTTCCTGCATTTTAAAAGATTCCTCTTGACAATTCCTCCCCGAAATGTTTTGAAAGAAAAGAAGAGAAATGCATTAAGAAACGAGATGAAGAAAATGATACAAAATCAAAACATGTAAGCCAAGACTGCTTGCTTTAAAAAAAAAGCTAACCGTAATGATTGACTGAATTTTATTTATTCTAAGGCAACCCGTAGAGAAGTTACCATTACTTGTCTGTCTGGACTTGAGGGTGCATATATTAGCCAAGTCTCTGAGCCAAACATGAATCCTACAGATTTTCTGGAATGTTTATGTAGTTTTCTTGGCAAAAGTAGTGGAGTGGTTTACCACTGCTGCTTTTTAAGTTGTGCTTTGACTTCCCAATCTTGCCTAAAGCCCTGTAGGAGCCAGGATGGCACACAGGTTAAAATGTATGATTACAGTCTAACTCTGCCCACAGTCTGGAGTTCGATCCTGATGGACTCAAGGTTGAGTCAGTCTTCCATACTTCTGAGCTTGGTAAAATGTGGACCCAAATTGTTGGAGACAATATGATGGCATTGTAAATCACCAGAGAGTGCTGTGAAGCACAGTGGAACAGTATATAAGTGTAAGAGCTATTGCTATAGTAGTACTACTACAATGTCCAAGTACTAACCAGATTTGACTTTGCTTAGCCTCCCAGCTCAGTCAAAATCTATCAGGTATTGCCACCTGTTAAAGGCCTATTCCTAATCTCACTGTAGATGTTTGCATATGGGTAGTCTTCAATTTACAAACACAGTCGGGATCTGAATTTCTGTTCTTAAGCAATCAAATTGAGTCTGTAAGTAAATCATGCCTGATTTTACCACTGCCACAGTTTTTAAGTAAATCACTGTAGTTGTGGAGGAAATTTGCCTTCTGCCATTGACTTTCCTTGTTGAAAGCTGGTGGGGAAGGTTGCAAAAGGTGATCACATGATCTGGGATGCTACAATCATTGTAAATACATGCCAATGGCCTGAATTGGTTCCTGAATTTTGATCACAACCCATGATCAATCAATCATCCCTACCCTGTTGGGATGCTGCACTGATCATAAATGTGAAGACGGGCTGTAAGCCATTTTTTTCAAGGCCATTGTAACTTCAAAAAGTTGCTAAATGAATAGTTGTGTCAAGCAGTACCAGTATTTGCTGCCTATGGTTTTGGATGGAGACCTTGCTAATCTGCTTTATGTTTGGAAATTGATGTTCATCTTATGATCATTATTATAATAGGCATATGTATTATGTATAATCGTATAGAAATATACCACTAAAAGGTATACTTTTTCAATGGCAAAATATGTAACATTAGATCAGTTTACCCAGGTTAACAGTGAGGTTAACAATTCACTGAAGATCCAATTCATATGATCAATACAATTGAGCAATATGTTTAGAATTGGTTGATTAGATTCAATGAGCTGAGTCAATTCAATTCAGCTCGGTTCAATTAACTTTTAAAATTTTGTAAAAAGTAGGCATGCAATAAAATTAATGCAGGCAGTGGTTTTCCCAGTGATACACTATGGAAGCAAAAGTTAGACTTGGAAGAAACATAACAGAAAATGTATTGATACCTTTGAACTTTAGTATTGGGAAAACACTCCTGAGTGTTTTCATGGACAGCTAAGAAAAACAAACACATGGATCAAATAACAAATCAATCCTTATTAGGGCCACAAATGGCCAGGCTCAGATTATTGTATTATGGATATATTATGCAAAGAGTTAGCTCTCTGGAGAAGTCTATAATGCTGAGAAAGATGGAACAAGGAAAAATGGATGGATTCAATTACAGAAGCAAAATAGGTGTAACCCTAGAAGGCCTGAGGGATCAGGCTGGGGACAAGTCATCCTAGAGAAACTGACTTGGTGAGATATAATCAATCAAAATGTAGGCACATTATCAAGTCCATCCAACCTTCCAGTAAATCCAAATCCAGATCCAAAGCATCTGATTAGATATAATTCAATTCCTTGACTTCATCTGAAGATTTTCCCTGAATGGGTGATTTGATCATCCTTAATCTTCAAAGTGAAGGTTCACTGAGCCATGGTAAATTGGCCCATTGAGTCATCGTGAAAATGTTAGAAATGTACTTGTAACAAACCAACAGTAAGTTAGCCTATTTAATCAATCATTACACTTTAATAAGAAGCACAGTAACTCCAAAGAAAATGGAGGAAAATCTAAACAGGTAAAACCTGTTTAAAGTCATAGGCATTCAGCTTCACTTTGGGGTACTAAAGACATAGTCCTGCAAAGTGAAGTGGAATGCCTATGGCTTTAAATATATTTACCTGTTTAGATTTTCCTTCATTTTATTTGGTGTTACTGTGTGTCTAATGACATAGTTATTAGTCTGATTCTGCTATTTCCTATGATTCGCATATTCACAGTAAGCCTTTCTCACATGGAGCCACTGCATATTTGCAGTTTAAAAAGAAGAACAACTTGCACAGGTATACAAAATGGAATGAAAAGTTGGAAAAAAATGGATGAAGTTTTTGGCATTGAAGGTTGGCTTTAAAGTTTGATAGTTTAAATAAACTGATGAAGATGAATGGGTTTAGGTAGATTTTGATACTCATACTGTTCAGTCTGCAGTAATGGTGGGTTGAGCAATTGTTTCTTTATCATTGTATTGTAAGACACAGGTTATAATCTAACGCTAAGAAGACAAACTTATCGGAAAAGCATTCCCTCTTCCTCTCCCCCCTCTCCACACTTTATCTTATTTACTTATCAATGCCTATGCCACCATACAGGATACATATGTATGGAAACAATATTTCCATGCTGCAATATGGAATCTTGTTATCTAGTCGAACAACTGAACTCAAAGGACCTGACCAGACTAATATCAAAGACATTTAATTCAAGATAACAAAGCTTTTAGCAACATATCAAAATGATAACTGCACATCTGTCGGGAAAGTACAAATGTACACAATTCCAATTCCAATTCCAATTCCAAATTTTATTGGTCACATACACAATCATACATGGGTACGATATGCAGTGAAATGCT
>JAEANM010004629.1:0-20545 GCA_017656035.1 Myanophis thanlyinensis
CCTCCCTCCCTTTCTCTTCCCTCTCTCCCTCCATCCCTTTCTCTTCTCTCCCGTCCTCCCTCATCCCTTCCTTCCTTCCTTCCTTTCTCTTATCTTCCTCTCTCATCCCTCCCTCCCTCCTCTCTTGATGTATACCACCTACATACAACATACTTCTTTCCAATAATGAATATTTTTTATCATAACAAAAGTTTTAGAATGATATAAGTGAATCAACTTTATAGCACAAAGATGTTTTTAGGCTACTTAGAAAGGTGCACCAATTAACTACAAACTTACAATTTAACTATCTCAAACAGCATGGTCTCCATCACTTACAAGCCAGGGAGAAAGATCTAATGATTGTGAAAGTCTGCATTCTCTAAAAATTCTCTGTTTATAATGCTAAAGAAGGCACTTCCAGTAAAAATTGTGAAATCCATCCGTTGCTGAATTGGGCTGGCATGGAGTGTTACGGATTTTTGGATCTAGCTAAAGATATAGCATTGGGTAGGGTTTTTTTTCCTGTTGTGTTTGGGTTTGTTACTGGTTTGTTGAGAAGTATGCACATTTTAAAACAGCTTTTATTGTAATATTTCAGGACCATATCATGAAAACAATGTCCCCCTTTGAGATTATTTAAACAAACCCTAACCAACCCAAAAGGTCCCAGAAAGAAATGAAATGTCAGCCTTTCTTTCCTATTCACGAGGTAGCTAATAATCGGTGGAAAGTTGACATGTCCTTTTACACTTCCGGTGTCTTGTAAAGTGTCCAAGTGTAGATTTGACCATTCAGATCAACTTCACTTAGTGGCAGATTGGAGGCGAGCGCAGCTTCTGCAGACCATGGGCAATGTGTTTCTAATAAGTTGCCTCCATTAGCAACACAAAAAAGAAGAAAGCAAACATTAGTATCCTAATTACAAGGCCTTCAAGATTTGGTTCTCCCCCCAGGCTTTGGGGCCAGGAGGTTAATCAAGCTCTGACGGATAGCCTTGTTTACTATAAGTTGGAATTGCTTTTGGCAACCTTGAACCTTTATTGTTTGGCTTGTTTTAATTATTTAAAAGTTGTATCCTATCCAGGAACTCTGCTGTGAAATGAGAGGCGATGTATACACACTGATATGCACATAACTGTCATGGAAGTTGGAGCTTATTAGCAATTGAATCATTGTGGCTGGGCTATCTTGATTCAGGAATGACCTTAACTCAAGGAACCAGCCAGGGCATGAAGAACACAACGCTTGCCATGGAAACTGTTTGTGTCTCCACTGATGTTCCTAGAGGTTAAGCAGACCTCTAGGCCGTACATCTTCTTCTTCAAAGTTAGTGCATCTCCCTTGATCTTCATCCTTGACTTCCAACTACATCTAAAGGCTGAGTCACAACTTGAGTAACTTCCCCTGACAAAAAAGTGAGTTGGGTGTCAACAAATCAACTAATGATTGGGAGTTTCATATATTGTAGATATTGAAGAGCTGGAATTCTGTAGAGCAGGGGTCTCCAACCTTGGCCACTTTAAGACTTATGGACTTCAACTCTCAGAATTCCTCAGCCAGCAAAGCAAAAGAATTCTGGGAGTTGAAATCCACAAATTCTGGAAGTCCACAAGTCTTAAAGTTGGAATTGCTGTTGGCAACCTCGGACCTTTATTGTTTGGCTTGTGACTATGGAATGGAATGAGAAACTTCCCAAAGTTAAGCAGTATTTCGCTATATTATTATTGTTATCATTATTATTTAGATATTATATTGAAAATCTCTTTTCCAGATTTGTTTGGTGTCTCCATTCTGATCATTTATGTTTGTGAGTTTGTGAGTGTGAATGTTTCCTTCCTCTCCTCCCTACAGTTTGTTATCCATAGGGTTGGTCAGTTAGAGAGGTTGTGTTAGAACCTTCTCTGATACATTAACACTTTGATATTCTTGGGATAAACTGTTTTTAAAAGAGATATACTACTTGACTCTAATTTCTGCAGTCTGAAGAATGGGCTCCACTAATCCAGGCATATTAGTATTGATCGGAATGATTAAATTTTAACTCTTATGGATACCTTTTCTTTACATTAACCTGGTATAAAAATATTACACTGAGTGAATCTCTTGGGCTTTACAAAGTTAGTGGAAATCTCTTGAATATTATTAGTGCTGATTTGAATGATCAGCTTTGAACTATTGTGGATATCTCATATTTATATTAATCTGGAATCAATGAGTTACTCTGTGTTAGTCACTTGGCATTTACAAAATTAGTGTAAATATCCTGCATGTTAACTCAACATCAGCCTATACAATGGGGACAGGTTTTTTGGAGTGGGGTGGGTGTGGGTGTTGCTGGCTGTTTGTATTCATGCGGGGAGCCCAATGCAGTTTGCTCAAAATGTGGATTGAGCACAAATCCGTGTGTGATTGATTCGCTCCAGCTGGGCTCAAGACCAGCGCTGTATTTACTGTACTATTAAGAAGTGCCAAGATTGTGTAGACTTATTACCTGTGTTGGCCACACTTATAAACAACTTTGCCATTTGTCTTACGCTTCGCTAATCTATTTAAGCCGTGCTCTCAAAATCCCAAGGTTTTTTTTTTGAAGAGTTTGAAATGGCTATTTTTAAACAGCAATAAACCCAAATTTGCCATTAAGTGTTTGTTCGAAGGGAAGGAAACTGACACCTGCTTTTCTGGTGGGTACATAAAAATAAAACTCGGTTATTACAATTGCTCACTGTATGATCCAAGTTTTATGTACGCTTTTCTTTTTTAGCAATAGCAATAACACTTGTATTCCACTTAATAGTGCTTTGCAGCCCCCTCTAGGCAGTTTACAAGGCCAGAGTGTTGCCCCCGACAATCTGGGTCCTCATTTTACAGACCTCGGGAAGATGGAAGGCTGAATCAACCTTGAGCCGGTCAGGATCGAACTCTTGGCTGTGGGCAGAGTTAGCCTGCGATACTGCATTCATACTTACCTTATTATGTTTAAACCTATTGACAAAAATACCCATGTTGCAACATTAACTGTTAAGCAGTTTCAAGGCAGATTAAAAGGCAACAAAAGAAATGAAAAAAGGAAGAAGGTCTGGAAAATTACGGTATAAACAAAGCACTTCCATAATTCTGTTGTGTGCATCAGCGTGTGATGTGGGTAGAGGCCCTCCCTCTTTTCAAAGTATCCAGTGAAAATCATTCTGCACACATGCTGAACATACATACCCTCTGGTGCATGGCTCGAGTGTTCCAGTTTGCCCAGATGGGATCCTCAATTCTTAATGCAGAAATCTCACATGCGGAACAAAACAACAGCGCCTGCTTCCTGGCTGACATCTTTGTTGCCGAGGGTGAAGTCTGCAGCTGTGGAAACACAGAGGTTTCCCTAACGCCATTTTCAGTTACGGCCATTTAATTGCAAGGAATTGTTCTTATCGGCCATTAAAGAAAAAACTGTGTGCCAAGGTATTCTAGGCTGCCCTGGAAGAGCAAATGAGAGGATGTCATTTTAAGAGGGAGCAGTTGGCCAAAAGGCCACCAGGAGATGCATCCAATTGTTACGGCCAAGGAATCCTTAGCAATTGTTTGCGTTGGAATAGAGAATTCTGCAAAAGGTTTCCTAGGGAGGTTTTGCAAACTTGAGTTTGGTGAAGGTTAAAGGATGAATAGAGGAGAATATTTCTAGCTCAGGGTTGAAATGAGGGGTCCTTGGTCCTCTCTGAGCTTGCTTGTTTTCTTGGAGACTTCTCATTACCCTGACTAAGTAACATCATCAGTGCTAGTAAGGACTGTGGAGTTTGCTGTCAGTTTATATTCTGCTGGCTTGCCCAGTCAGCGTTGGTAGAGGCCGTCTTAGAGGTTCTTTGGTTGGGCTGTTGATTGATGGCTCTTTGGCAGTTTCTTGATTGGCGTGTTGCTTACTTGATTGACGTTAACCTTGGAGTTATCCTATGCTGATCTGGGTGCTGATTCCTGGGGGAGAGGGGCTGGGGTCTTTTTCTTCTCTTTTGGGCTGCTTGATTGTGTCTTTTGCATAGCCTATGTGATGTTGTTAATGTCTGTGTGTCTGTCAGTGGCTGATTTGTCAGAGTACCAGGCTTCTAGAAATTACCTGGTATTTTGGGACTTGGCTTGGTCTGTGATGGTCACATTTTCCCAATTGAAACTATGGTTCAATCTGTCTATATGTTGTGAAATTAAATTTTTTTTGTCATGTCTTCCCATTGCCAGTTGGTGTTCATGATTATTAAAGGACGGTTGTGGTCTTGAAATGGGTACGAGAGACTAGTGACAGAGGACCAGAGATGGGGAAACGCTTGGTAATAGAAGGTCTTCTGTTGTCTCCATCTCCACTGCTTCAGAAGGCAGCATCTGGGCACTTGAAGTGGTTGTCTCAAAAGTAGTCCAAATCTTGCAGGATTTGAATATTGTGAATCTGATGACATTCGGCTTTTATTGTATGAAGAGATGATCAAAAGGTTTTAAGGAAATCTTTCTAGAGTCGGAGTCATCATGTAGACATTGAAAAGCTGGCCAACTCATGCCCTGAATGAAGCTTCTGTTTCCCACAAGCTTAATCCTTGAGGTCTACAGCCCAATGTTGGGTTTCATACCTTGTGACTGAGCCATCTGTCTTGAGAGTGCTCATTTCTTGAAAGACAGAGACAAACACCAAGATGCCCCAAATGTTTTGATAATGATAGTTGTCCATGGTCAGTTGGATTGGTTGAGATGATTGACTGACTGAAGTACAAATGGGATTTTCACCCACCCCACAAGTCCCACAGGAAAAAGTCCTGTAGCTACCTCTGTGATCTTTGTGGAACTTCCTGAAGTAGATGGTGACAAGCTCCTCCTGGAGCACATGAGGCCCACCCTTTCCAGACAGGTAGATCTATCCCACTTTAAATTAAAGGCACATTTTCCATTTGACATGACCGGAGGAATGCTGAAGGGAGAAATGATTTTATTGGCAAACATTCATGCCATTTAATGCGTTACGAGGGGAGATTTGTTTTATATTAAGGCTATCAGCCAAATTTCATGCATTTTTACTGTGAACTCAGCTTAACAGAAGAAATCTTAATTCCTCTTTGCATTGTCCAGATGTTTGAGCATTACCTAGATAGTTTCCTTGGGAGTAGCCAGGCCAAGTTAGGAAGGCTTGAGCTAGCTGGAATTGGGATGGAAACCCCTTTCTGAGAAGCGCGCTTAAACAGAGCCACATTTTTGACTGAAAGAGAAAGAAGATGCAAAGAGACTTGGTATATTAGTGGATCTTAAAACAAATATACGCATGGGAATAATTGAAGTACAGAGAGCACATGCTGAACACTTGAAGATATTTCCTGTTAAGCAAGGAATATCTGTATACTGAAGGCTACTTGGATTGCTTGCAGAGAATTTATATGCCAATACCCTCAGAGATAATTGCTATTCACTTCACTTCGACTTATTCCCAGGTGAGTGTGCATAGAATTGCAGGAGTTTATGGGAAGAAGACAGCATGCCCGACACTTGGAAAATATTCTAAGGATACATTTGGTGAAATATAATACAGTGAAGAATTGTTTTGTTCTAGGATGGCCAGTTTTTAGAAAAAGGCAGAAAGGAGTCATAGTGTTGTTAAGTAATGTTGATACTATATTGCTTTTTCTTTTTTTTTAATTTTAAGTGCAATTTATTGTTGAGTGCAATTTTCTGGTTGGTATTTTTAAAATTATCGCAAGACTCCTTGAGTGCTCACACAAACTGAAGATAAAGGTAGAATGAGAGCCAAGCAGAATATTATATGCTCTGTTACTCAAGTCGCCTCTGATCCTTAAACTGGTGCCTGCTGGATATGCAGCACTACAAATCTCATGATTCCCAGATGCTGGTTACAAATTATGGGATTCGCAGTCCAACACCTCTGGAGAGTGCCCAGTCAAGAATGGCTGTGTCGACTCTTTATCATTTTGGGCGAAGTGAGCCAGATAATGATAAATACAGTTTTCAATCAACATTTATTGTTTCCAATAAGTAATATATTGTCAGTGCTCTTTTATTTATATTTGCCTTTTCCAAAATGCATGCAGGATAATGTTAAAAGGGCACAATTTAAATCAGATTCACTTCCCACTTAAATAGAAAACCAAGAAATCTTGACCCTCTGCTTCTGTGTTTGCTAAATGAGAATTCGTGTTTTCACCGGCTCTTGAAACTGTGAAGTTGGAGCCGATGTCATTCTTTGCATATTTTGGACCAAGAGTGAGAGGAGGCAGGGAAAGGAATCTTGTGTGCAGAAGAGGAGGAAGTATTCCAGGGATGGGTTGAAAATTGAGAGAGAAAGTTTCTCTTTTGATACAATGGCTAGGGTTTTATCAGGGTTTGTTCTGGAAAAAGTCCAGGATGGACGCTTAACAACAGCAAAGGGTTTTCCCATGCAGCCAAGTCGGAGGTAGCAATTTTATGGCCTTTTTTTGTTGTTGTGTTGTGTTTTTCTACAGATTTTCCAGGCAGGTGGAACCTGAGAAAGTTATTTAAGCTGCACTCTTGTATCCAGAGCCCCACTCAACTCAGAGGATGTCTTTATGAGCAGCCTGCCAGATGTTAGCTAGCAATGCAATGGGATTATTCTCATTTGTCCTGCAATATGCAGCACGAATGGTTGTTTATACTGGTGATAATAGCAACAATAGCATTCTGCACTATCTTTTTAGCTTGTGCTCTCTATATCCAGTCTTCCACTTTTTCTTTTTTTTTAAAGAATTCACGGTTTTGTCCTGTAGTTCTATTTGTTCAGTGTTGGATTGAAATAAACTTGGAGCTGAACTGAACAACATTAATCACCAATATTGTTCAATATAACTTTTTGCTTAAATGGGACAAATTGTGTAATTGTTAGCTCCCTTTTTGCAGCATGAATAATATAGTTGGTCTGGTTTGGATAAATAACTCAGACTTTGCGCCAAACTATATTTTACTTTCTAGGGAAGAAAAGTTATTGCTGACTTTCTGTTGTAAAGGAGGTTGGTAGCAGTGGTTGGTTTACTTCCTTGGCCTTTTTCATATTTGGTGGTCTTCACAATGCTGATAATTTTTCCATTCCATTTTGTTGGATGTTATTTCCTAGCACTAAAATCTGAGGGAGTCTTACTTTAACAGGCTATGTTTTCAAAGTTGAACATTACAGAATCTCCATCCAAACAAGTAATATTATCATGCACATTTATTTTGCTTTTTTGCCAGAATGAGTCAGGGAGGATTAACCACAATTAGGTCAATTATTTGGATTACTGGCAAAAGTATTTGTGTTTTCAAGCATGCTGTGTGATAGAGATATTCGATGGTAGAAGAAGGAAGGGAAGGGGAGAGGAAAGCAAAGGAAGAGAGAAGGGAAGGGAAGGGAAAGGAAAGGAAAGGAAGAGGAAGAGGAAGAGGAAAGGAAAAAGAAAGAAGCTTTTTAAATTAGGTATCTGAAGTATGTTTCTATTTTTTTCGGGCTACATTGTCTTAATCTTTATATTTGGTGCACCAATGGTTAATGAACATTTGTTTATTGTTATATTTCAGAACTTGGACATTTATTTCTGAATTTTAGGCCATTTTTATTTATTTACTTATTTGATCAGAATTTATTGGGTTTGGCACACTGGAACAATTCTAAATATTTGTGAGCAATATTTTTTTTTAATCAAATCATTTTACAAAATAGGGAAGGACAGTTGCCTATCTGTGATTGATCGATTGTTGGAAGGAAAGTTACCAACAAAATGTGAGTTCAGCAAGAGAATCTCTTCTACAAGACATTATTGTAAAATAATCTCTGCTGGGTTCTTTGTAAAAACCACAGTAGTAGGAAACGTATTCCTTGGACCTGGCATTGCCAGCCAGTCTTTGGAACAGTGTACTTTCTCTGTATAAATTCCAAATTCAACAAAGTTATGACAGCTGTTTTGCTGAAAACTGTCACATTCTTGTATCTATCATACTCCCAAATATTTCTGATAAGGAAGACATTTCAGAAGGATATAATAATCTTTCTTCTTCAGTTGAGTTCAGTCTGTAATTGAACCATCCAAACATGTTTTTTTAAACACTCTTCATTATACAAACTCACAGGGAACATTAAATGTTTTGCTAGAAAATTTGAAGAGAAAGCCGGGCAAGGAGCAAGCACGATGCAATACTTTTATGTGTGTTACTCTGAGGACTCCATCCTGGATAGAAAAGGCACTGCAGCACTGATGATGTCACCTAGTTGGGTCATGAAACGTCTGCAAGAAAAGAACCAAGCTCAGGGACCACCAAGCCCCCCTCATTTCTACAAATATTCTCCTTTATCTCTAAAAGATACTGTTTGTTACATTCCCCAGTTATGGTGCCTCCCCAGAAGTTGAGCTACTTGGAAAGTTATAAAAAGGGTGCAGATGGTTTATAGATTGTATTGATATATGAAGGTTTAACATAGCAAGTGATGAAGAATATGAGAAGAATAAAAGAACAGTCCCGGAACAGCATAAAGTCAGTTTGAAGTCAATGTGTGTGCAGCCTGGTCCATGAAAATGGGATAAAAGAAAACATTTTAAAAAAAGATCACAAGGGATTTCAAAGGAAACTTGGGGGATGTTCCTCAAGATTGATCATTTCCTGCATTGATCGTTTCCTACAAGTGATCGTTCCGGATTTGATTCCAGTTATAATTAATGCCCTCTTGACAGTATGAAGTTTCTAGCAGAGGGAAGGCTCTCCATATGAGTATTTTGAAATACTATAGGGAAGGAAAGTAGAAGTAAGCGTGTGTGTTTGTGACCTTCTGTGCAGAGGGATTTCCTGGATGGGCCATGGGAAATGAGGATGAAGATTTCTCCAGAGAGCCATGACTCCAATCCTCCTGATGCCATCATAAATAAAAGCCGGACAGAAATGGTGCTTCCCTGCACCAGCCTAAATTCCTCGAGGCCCTCTTTGAAAACTTTTAAAGTTTAAAGGCATGATAAATGGGAACGTATAAGTGAAAGGTTAAAAAAATAATCAGTTCATCACATCTCAAGCCAGAGATAGATCAACCTGCACCAATTTCCTTCTTGATTTGCCAGGCCCAACGGCAGCAGCCACAATCAAGTTGTTGTCTTTGTCCAAATAACTTCGAGTATTGTTGCCTCGGTTGACCGTAGACCCACGTGGAGATGAAAGGTTGGGTGAAGGGGGGCTTTGTTGGCAGGGGGCCACCTGCCAGTTGAGGTGAGTTTAAAGACCTGTCATCACATCCTGAGGTTAGGAGAACTTCATTAGGTGGAATGATAGTCCACAAGGCGGTTTCAGCCTTTTTATACAATGAAACAAAACGGGATTTTGGAAATTCTTTGGAGGCTTTCTTGAGACCATCAATGATATTTTCCTCCTAATTAGTATCACTTCAATTTTTTAGGGTTCTGCCAATATTACAATTATCATTATTTCTCCTCTTCTGTGATAACTAATCTAATTTTATTGATCATTAAAAGGTAAGGCGATTGGATCAGGCTGGTACCTGGATGGTAGGCTATAGGCAAGATTAGGAAGTAAGCACAAACAACACAACACAACACAACACAACAGAAGGACAGAGCTGGAAGGGACCTTGGGGGTCTTCTACTCCAGCCCCCTGTTCAAGCAGGAAGCCCCCTACCATTGGAGACCAAAAGCTGTCCAGTCTCTTCTTGAAAGCCTCCAGTGATGAAGCAACCACAACTTCTGAAGGCAACTTCCATTCCACTGATTCATTGTCCTCACCTATCAGGAAATTTCTGCTTATTCCTAGGCTGCTCCTCTCCTTGATTTGTTTCCAGAAGGCATTGGCACACAGTTTATCTGTTGTTAAAATATGGAAGCATCCACAGAAAATTAAAATGCTCATTAGCTTAATTGCCCTTAAAAGACAACTGAATTCTTCGAAGTTGGTCTGTCAGTGATGGTATCTGTTCCGGCTACATCATTTTGGGATGGGAAGCCACATGCCACCAATGACATTTTTTTGGGAAACAACAGACAGAAAAGGTATCATGAAGATTATTCCTCCCTTGTTCCTTGGAGCAGAGTATATAGGCTTTTGGCTTCTTATATACTTGTTTTCATTGAATTTCAATAATATATGCTGTGCTGCCATCAATGGCTTCCCGATTCTCAAGTCAAGTCAAGTCAAGTTTGATTGTCATTTCAACACTATACAGTACGGTACACAGTGAAACAAAACAACGTTTCCCCAGGACCAGACATCAGACAACATAGATTAAAAAGAAAAAGAGCAGGACGCAGAACTACACATAGCTCTAAATTTAAGAACTTAGAAAAAAAAAGCTAAATACACAAGTATTTATGGTTCCAGTTTCTTTGTGTTGAGGAATCTGACGGCTTGTGGAAAGAAACTGTTACACAGATTCTGTTGGGATTTATCCATGCTATGCTTCCTTGCCTATGTAAATTGAGTTTTAATTTATATAATGGAGAAAAGTGATTCTCCTGTAAATTGGGGTGATCTATGGTAGTCAGATAAAGCAATATGGATGTCTTACGAATGAAGTCTCTGCTGCTTCTCTTTTTTCCTGTTGTCAGTTCAGACAAATGTTTTCTTAAGTTTCTATGAGGCTTTGGAGAAAAGAAAGACAAAAGAGAGCGATACAAAGCTGAGCTACAGATACTCTCTTCTGTTGCAGCTGATTCTCTTCTGATTCGTTTTATTTGCACTTGCAGGCGAAAGGCTGCATTTTTCAAATATTCCTTCTGTAAAAAACACAGACAAAAAGGAAAGAAGACTGTCCCAGATGGCAGAAAGCCAACTTTATTTCCCATTTTGCTTTTTATTCTGTTTAGGATTATTTGATTTTGTTTCATATCTAACAATACTGCAATCACGGCAGCTGCATGAAACCATTTTGGGATTCTGTTGTGTCGTTTGGTGAGATGGAATTCAGAGTGTGAACAACATGTGATCAAAAAAGCCGGAGAGTGAGATTGCAATCAATTTAAATATACTTTGATCAGTGTAGCTTTTGCATGTGAGTTATGGAAAGTGGGAAGTGAAATGCCACATATCTATTCCTGGAAGCAGGTCTTTCTGAGTTCTTTGGGACTGGAGCTTGGAGATGTTTAAATCTTAAGGGCTGGGCTGTCGATTATTTGGAGAAAATAACCCAATTGTGCTACAGTAGTTTCTTCATACAAGGGTTCTAATTTAAAAAAAAATAATACATGAATCATTTCTTTCACTGCCAACATTTTTAACCATCTGTTTGCCCTGCACCATGTTTAGGAATACTAAGCAATGCAGAGGACACTGAAGGATTACGTCATTTAAGTTCAAGTCTTGGAAAAAAAATATGATCCCAGGTTTTTTTTTTGCAATAAAGTGTGAACCAAAGAACTGAATAACAGAATTGGAAGGGAGCTTGGAGGTCTTCTAGTCCAACCCCCTATATTATGGCTGTCCAACCTCTTCTTGAAGACCTCCAATGATGGAGCACCCAACATTTTTTTTCCTTTCAAGCTGTAAGAAAAAAGAGAGAAGGAGAGAGAAGAGACTGGCGTTTGCCTGAAACAAAGATGGCTGATATGGGAACTAGGACACCTTCCTCTCAGGACAAAAAGGGGTCCTTGAAAGAAAGGCTGGGATGAGGAAGGCTTATGACAAGCAAAATGTTTTTTTTTTCTTTCAAAAAAGCCAAGTTGGTCCCTTCTTTTTCAAACGGACAGGCAGGCGAAGGCATGGATGATGTTGTCAAAGCTTGACTGCCAATCCCTCTTTCTCCCACGTGGCTGGCCTTTGTTTTGGGGAGACTTGGCAGTGTGGTTTTGTGTCTTCCCATTTCTCATTTTCACAGCCCTGGCCAGGAACAGCCCCCCCACCCCCCCATCCCGCACAAGAACCTGTCAGATAAGAGCCCCTTCCACCCAAGGAGAGTCTGGAGATAAGGGGAGATGTTTACGCGAAGGGACCCGTTTCCCTACAGCCTCTCGCCAAGTCAGGATGCAAACAGAGAAAGTTATATGGTGGGAGGAATTTGGCCCAGGTTCCAGGAAAATACAGATGGGCCTATACTGGGTTCTTCCCAATAATTTCAGAGGTATTGAGGTTTACTTGCTGGGTGTTTGTTCATAACCTGAATGAAAACTCCACAAAAGAAAAAATGGTTTAATATTACGTTTCTCTTCCAACGTTGCTGCTGTTTTCTCTTCACAGGGTTGTGGGGTTTTTTTGTATACTTTCTGTAATATTCCAGCTAACATGCATGCAGTTTCTCCAAGCTGACCATGACAAAAGAGGTTCTCCTTGTTTAGTGACTATAGTTGGAACCGGTAGCTTGGTCACTAAGCGAAGCAGTCAGCAGGTGAAGCTACAACTGTGCTTACGATCTCACTTTAGATTTCTTTTGCTCTGCAGTTCTGCAAAGGTTATATAGATGATATCACTGGTCACCAAATTAATTTTTTATCCCCGTTGTGACTGCAAGCGGCCACTAAATAAAGCATTCGCTAAATGAGGAGGTCTGTACTTGTGGTCTTCCATGAAGAGGCCGTCAGTCAAGATGCACAGCATGTGGATATCTGTCCATCTCCTTCCCTTATTATAATCCCAGGCAAAAACATGGAATGGGAGTAACTGATAAGCCTCCATATTTGGCTGAGAGAGAATAGAGAGAGACAGATCTGTTTGACTTCTATTTGTTCCAAAGAAAAACAATATTCTTTGTTAATGTATCTCATGCATGATACTAAGGAACGAAGCCTGCTGGCACGGTCCAGATTTGAACATGTCCACAGCAACATGCAGTATGAAACACTTGGCAAATGTATGGATGGTGTCCTCCATTCAAATCCAAAGAGTAATTTTCCCCATGCTTTGAAATAAGTGTATTTATTTCCAGACTGGAGATTCACTTGCATATTTACAGATAATGAAGCAATCAGCTTTGCTACAAAGTGGCTGTGATCAGGCTGTTTATTTTTGAGATTTTGCCAGAGGAAATGTGCTTTGATGGTGAGAAACAAAATAATGAGTCCTTGGTGCTTTCTTGGTCTTTGCTGAAGATGTTACCTAGTTGGGTGATGAAACGTTTGCAAGGAAACAACCCAGTTCAGGAACCCTCTCAGTTCAACCCTGAGCTGCAAATATTATCTTCTATTGGAACATTTCCCCCTCCCCCCAAAAATGCAGACCCACTATTATTAGAGTTTAATTATTCATCAGGAGGCTTGGTGGCACAGTGGTTAGAGTACAGTAGTGCAGTACTGCAGTACTTCTGCTGTCTGCCGGTTCAAATCCCACCAGGCTCAAGGTTGACTCAGCCTTCTGTTCTTCCAAGGTGGGTAAAATGAGGACCCAGATTGTCGGGGGCAATAGGCTGATTCTGTAAACCGCTTACACAGGGCTGGAAAGCACTATAAAGCAATATATACATCTAAGTACTATTTTTATTGCTATCCCATTCTCCTTAAGTATGATTTCTGCCAGCAATATTAAATGCTTTCCAAAGTAGTTTTTACCAGAATGGATGCATTGCTAACTGGGAATTCCGGGAAATGGAATCCAAACTGGGAGGACACCAGTTTAAGACGATAGATGGCATTAATTCTAGTATTCTAGAAGCCAGAAGGAAGTGGAGTCTATCATTATAGAAACCTCTGTAATAAGTTCGTTTATCTTTTTCCTCCTGCACTAAAACACCCAGATTATTGAAACTGTAATCAGAAACGGTTCTAATTGCTTTGCTGTCCCATTTCCAGAATTGTGGCCTTGTGTTTGGAAGATGGTAGCCAAGCCAAAATTAATAAGAAAAAATTGCCAAACAAGACCTGAACTTTGTATCCACTTGGGGAAATGATTATGTTGCACTGCTATGGAATCAATCACCACAAATAATAACGGCCACAAGAGAGCTGAATGGGACCATTAGTGCTTACCACAGAAGATAATAATTGGAACGTGAGAATCATGCAGAAAAATAAATAGAGCATCTTTGAAGATAGTTTTGATTACGGAAAGGGCAAGTCTAACATGGAAATAAGATGTCATTTTATATCTAGATCTCTTAAAAAACCAGTTTAGGCTTAGAGTTTAAGTGGGGTTTCTTCAAAATGCAGCTTTAGAGAGGGTCCAAGTCTAATGGAATTTCAGCATCATCTTTCCAACTCCAATGATAATTCTCCCAGCTAAGTTAGGAAACGTTCCCCATGAACACAGAGGCATACTACAGTGCTCTTAATTCATATAAAAACACGGCTGAACAAACCAATGATGGAAGATTGGAGCGCGTCCCCAACTCCTGAATTTTGGGGCCAGATGCCAAGAATTTAAAAAGCGGCATTAGCTTTTGCAATCAATCAGTTTTTGTAAGCGTCGTATGTCAAGAACACCATGGAACAAAATCAACTTCTGGTGTTGTCGCTTTTCCATAGTCTCGCTTCTTGTAGCTTCCAATCTAAGTGATTTTGAGAAAATGCAGGGTCTCAAAGCTGAAAAATTGCCTGTTTTGTGTTGTGAACAATGTTGAAGTCTAGCTGGCTTCAGCATGTAAGATAAAAGAACAATTTCCCTGCAGTTCCTCATAAAATGGAATGGTTCATTATTTCCTTATCAGTGACCAAAATCGGCTGTATTAGGGAACAGTACAGAATTTTTAATAAATTAAAATATTGTTGGGCAGGCCAGGGACATTGTCTCATCAACATTGTGTAGTAGAAGGAGTTTTTTGAAGGGGAAAAGTTTGAAAAATCTTAGTTTGGGTAGTTTTCCAAACTTGTCATGTTTGGATTTTGCAACTGTGGTGAATGTTGATTTATATAACATGTCACAGTTTGCAAACCTTGAAGTAAACAATTTTCCATTTGACATAACGTAACTTATTCATGAATAAAGTATATACCAGCTTCCAATATTGGTTTCTTTCTACCATTTTATATGAATATTTGGAAATCAAAGTGCATTAAAACTGACTTATATAGAAGGCACTAACCTACAAATAAAATGTACTCTGTAGATTTACTTGCTTCTACACATTGTTTGGCTTGTATTACTTTGAAGTTTTTGAAGTATTTAATTTTCTGTCAACTTTATTCAAAAGTTTTGCTTGGATAGAAGTTCTGTGGTGATACTTTACGGTGGTTTAGTTGTACATTATTTACGCTAACAAAACATTCAGTTCATTTGTTTTAGAAGGTAGCTGCATTTTGAAAACGACATTCTTGGAATCCTGTGGGTTATTTTGACATGATTCCTTTCGGGCATCCTTTTTTCCAGATCTAGGTTTAGAAATTTAATGAAGGCATTATAACAGGCTGTAATCGTAAATTGTATTAGAAAGAAAGATTTATTCAATTCAGGCAAACAAAAGTCCCAGGAAATGTGGAGTGCCAGTTTACTGTAAATCTGCAATCCGAAACAGACACATTAAGGCGGAGGCCTTAATATCTGAGTAATGCAGGACATCTGGCTACTCTTAAATAAGCCCAGGGCTTCCTTTTCAGAAAGTTGTCAAGGCAAATGGTTGATGTTGAATGCTCAAATTCCAGATATTTGCAAATTGAAGAGGGGAGGGGAGAGGAGGGGAGGGGCAGGCATTCCAAACTCTTGAGGATTTGGATTGCAGAGTTTACCTTAAGGAGACTTCTGGGGGTACGTCCAATATTTGGAGTTGAGGTCTCAGGTGAAAAGGCAGCAGGTTTTCTCAGCAGAGGTTCAAGAGCCCCACCTGGGAAATCATAAATGCCATCCCAATGAGGCAACGGACCCTCAGGGGAAGGGCAGCTGGGTCCCCGGTGGAGTCTGAACTCTCTGGGGGCAGTCTGACGGCACATTGGTGGTTTGGGTGATACCTTACAGGGGGAAATAGGAAGGGCTTTTGGCAAAGTAGGCAAATTACCTGACTTGGTAAGGAGATAGTAACACAGGGGGATGTGATACTCACAGTGCTTTTCTGTCTGGAGACTAGGCCCCTCAATTTAATCAGTTGATTAACCTAAACAATCTTTATTTTACTTATTTATTTCTTAGATTTTTATCCCACCCTTTTGCCATTATACAATCAATGCAGTGAACATATCTCCTTCCTTTATGTGTGTCTTAAAGTGGATTTGCAAAAAGCAATAACAGAATGACAGAGCCGGAAGGGACTTTGGAGGTCTTCTAGTCCAACCCCTTCTGTTCAGGCCGGAAGCCCTACCCCATTCCAGACAGACGGTTGTTCTTAAAAGAGAAGATGGGTCTTCTATGAGGCTGCTTGCGACATGGCTGAAGAAATGACTTCTTGGACGGAAATGTATCCATGCAGGCTTTAACAGCATCTCATCTCTACCAATCTCAGAAAAATTAAGAAAAAGGGTGTTAAATATTAAGCATGTGGCTGGGGAATTCTGGGAGATGAAGTCCACACGCCTTAAAGTTTCTCAAAGTGAAGTGGCCTGTGAGAGAGTCTGGTATTTCAGCGAAGTGACTGAAATCTTCAGAAACTTTGGTCTGGACCCCCAAATTTTCACAAAGTCTGAGAGGAGAATACCGAAGTTTCACGCCGTGTGGTGTGTCATCAATCAAGTCTGACTTGAAGCACTCTTTGCCCCAAAAAAATCCCCCTTGAGTGCTTGTCTGAGTATGTCAGTAATTGATAGTGGGTGGAAGATGGGGTGGGATGCTAATCCTGGCCTTCTGTCTTTAACTTCCATGGACTTCTCCAAGGAGGTCTGAAATGGTACTTAAATGTATCGGAAAGTGAATGAGCTTCTGATATCTTATTTTATGAGAATCCCAGATAGTATGTAAAACTCACCTCCCAGGAGGAGGTATAGGTGCCAACCTATGGAAATCAGAGGGGGGGGAATGGAGAGAGAGAGAGGGAGGGAGGGAGGGAGGGAGGAGGTTCATGGGGGCACAAATTCTTCAGTCCTTTTGGCTTTGTGAACATTGTGAAAGGACATCTAGAGAGAAGGACTGTTCCAGGGTTCAAAGCTCTTTATGAGTTCTCCTTCCAAGAAGCCTGAATCTGAAAAAAAGGATTTCTGATGAAGCCTGCAGGATGTCACAGCTTGCTTGGAAAATACCAGATGTTTGGGGTCCTTCAACTGCTCCATGCTTTATATCCATCACCAGTCCCTATCATATCTCACTTTCTCTGACTTCCATGCTAATTGAGCAGAAAATAATCAAAACTCTTTAAGCTGTTTTCCATTTATCTCAATTCCCCGGCCTGCGTATCTGTTCTTCTGAAATGGGACACGTTTCTTGCTCAGATGCACCTCAGCCGGCATGGCCTTTCCACAGAAATTACCCCAGAGATAACTGCAGCAATGCAAGAAGGCAAACGTGTTTTCCAAAATGCAAAGATTTGATTCCTAATTTAATATTTGCCCACTTTTATATCCTCTGAAGAAGAAGAAGATGAAAGGATGTACACAAACACACACACTTAAAGGCATTTAACACATCCGCAACACCTCCTCCTTTGTGAAAAATCAGTAGTCTTTTATACTTCATAAGAGCTTGTAGATCTACACATTTACATTAAGTTTTGCCAAACAGAAGGCAGCTGTCATTTACCAGCGACAACTAATGGTAGTCATAAAACATCAGACCCCAGATTTCTTCAGTATAGTTGAACTGTGTAGGTCCAGATCAGTCAACTGGAAACTAATATATTTTATGAATTGTCCAATTTGGAATTGAAATCCTGAGAAGATGAATATTCCAGCTGTCTGAACTTTGGATTGTGAGTTGCTTTTTCAGGGTCTGTGAAAATGTGACTACACTACAATTGGTGCAAATACGATCAATTTATCTCAGGCCACTGTTTTTATTTATTTATCCTTGGTGAGGGTGTGTGTGTGTGTATCGCTGATTTGTGGTCATCATAAGTATTTTGAGCTTTTGAAATATATTGCGTAGCTGTCGAACAATTTACCCTTCTTCTGCCAAAGTGTTTTCCAAGCTCTGTTTGCTAAAAGTTGATCTTTTATTTCTCTTTACAGACCTCTGTTGGATTAATGAAGAAAAGACAAGCTTTCTGCAATATGAACAGAAGGCACAATTGTGAAGGCATGAACAGGGCGGGCGTTTCCAAGCCACAACTTCTCTGTCTACTTCTGTTTTGGGGGATTCTGCTCTTCTCGGCCGAGGGGACATCAAAGCACCATGTTCCAAGACTTAAGCTGCCTTACAAAGGTAGTAAGCAGTTTTTTTGTAATGGCCTCTGTTTGCTCTTCTTAGGCATTTCAGTGTAATGTATGTTTATTTAACAGAACAGAACAGAATAACAGGGACCTTATGGAAGGTCTTCTAGTCCAACACAAGCAGGAGATCTTATATCATTTCAGACGTGGCTGTCCAGTCTCTTCTTAAAAGCCTCCAGTGATGGAGCTCCAACAGCTTCTGGTGGCAGGCTGTTCCACTGGTTGACTGTCCTCACTGTTAGGAAGTTTCTGCTTCATTCTAGGTTGCTTCTCTCCTTGATTCCTTTCCATCCGTTGCTTCTTGTCTTGAATCTGGGTAAGGCTGGTTATTTTAAATTAAGTTAGTTCAATCAATTTGTATTAATTTACAAATTTTACACTTACAGATTTATTTGATGATGATGTTGTCCATTCAGTTGTGTCCAGCTCTTGGCAATTCTAGGGCCAGGCCTCTCCACATCTTCTAGTAGATTTATTTATAGCTGTATAAATGTTTTTTGTTTTGAAATATACTTTATGCTGATCAACTACCAAAGTTTCATTGAGTAAAATATTGCATGGAACAAGTGCCGTTAGATCCCATATGGTTGGAATTGGTGGTGTTTGTTTTGGCAGTGACTTTCCTGTGGTATTTTTCAGGATATATACGAGATAATTTATCTTATTAAATAAAAGCACACAACACAATTGTTATCAGACCTTCTGAAAATGGAATTTACTTTACTTCACTTTTCAACACAAATCTTTATTTGGTTTTGTTTTGTATAGGATGAGTAGAAATGTCTGGCAATAGAATTGAAGATTTGTGAAGCTGGTTTTAGGAGTCCTTCGCCAATAATGTCACAATAAAATGCCATTCAAAATAAACACTGCTAAGACAATAACTTAGAATGTAGCATAAAATGGTTTGATATAAAAGCCACAAACATATAAAACAACACGAGATACTTCCTTGTGGATGGCACTAAAGGATCTCGAATTCTTTAAGTCCCTTTATGCTTTTGGCACCGAAAAAGAAGACTTTAGGGTAGTGCTTTTCTTTTGAGAATGGGATGCAGCCCTGGTGCATTCCTGAAGTTCTCCAGTGAGGTCCGTGGCTGAATTAATAAAGCATTTTCCAGTTCTCAGCCAACATAATTACCCATTGTCGCCTTCATGGTGGGGTGAATCTGCAATCTTCCTAGTCAAAGAAGCATCGGCATTTCCCCCCCCCCCCCCTTGAGACATCTGAGTTGTTCTGAAGGAAATCAAAAGTTTTGATGAAACAAACTGTGCTCCCAGGTGCTGGAAGGAAAGTCCCAGCTGCAAGCTTAGAGAGCTGATGCCAGAGGGACTCAGCCTAAGTAGATAATAAGTACTTTCTGTGATGCTTTTTCTCCCCGTTTTAGATGCTAAATATGGATGGCCATGTTTCTAGCCGACTTCTGCGTTTCCTCTCTGTTAATTATGCCTTCCACCGTCCTGCAGCCCAGCCTTCCCCCCAGTGACATCAGGGGCTTAGGCAGCAGCTGAACTAAGAATAACCTTTGAGAACAGCTTTGTGACAGTGTAAACAGCTATGAACTTAACCGGGTTTTGGGGTTTTTTTTGGAATTGCAAGAGGGTCTCTGTTAGAAGTGGGAGGGATGGAAGGGGAAACAGATATTTCTCCGCAAGATACGGCACCGTAATTCCCCAGTGGACTTGGCTGAGTCCCAGGAGATGAGATAGGACACAGCTTGGGGGGAGAAAGAGAGGGAGGCCATGGAACCTAGAAGGTGGCCTCTCTCCTTCTTCTCTCCAAGGCTTTGTTTCCTTTCACCAGGAATGTCCAGCTGTGCTTGCCCCACTGCTTTCCTGTACCTCTTGGCAAGGATGGCCAGGAAGCAACTGGTATGATAGGATGCGATGCATAGCATTTCCCGTCCTGCTGAAAGGGAGAACTGAGAAACGACAAACACGATGGTTACAAGTTGGATTCTGTAGCAAGGTGGCACTGGCCGGTGGCCACTTGAAAACTAGCCGGTTAGTCAGAAATCCGATTCCAGCAAAATAGACCCTGTCCTGGGCTCCTGTACTTTAGACCCACACATTTGCTCCGTTCCCCTGAGGAGGAGTGGCTCTTTCTAAATGCCACCTTAGAGACCCGTTGGAAGTACAGATAGAATATGGCCAGGAGGGCTACGTAGGTTGGAAGGCAAAAGTAATGTCTCATAAAACCTGCCTCCAACTTGTTGAATTAAGCCATCTTTTCCAGAGATGGTGCTGTCGCTGGGAACAGCAGAGTCGGAAATGTTGAATCTGGTGAGCTGGAGAATAAAAAGGATAGTAAATAAATCCACTGAATGTGAGGCCCCCTGTGTGCTCTCAATCTTTCAATCTGGAAGGTTGCACAGATTTCTTCTTCTTCTTCTTCTTCTTCTTC
>JAEANM010004630.1:0-20543 GCA_017656035.1 Myanophis thanlyinensis
CTTAGGCCCCGGGACCGAGAACACACACCACTCGGGGAACGGGAGGTAATTTGGGGGTCGGAGCGCGCCACCGTACGTAACCAACGGGGGCGCACTCCCTGAACCTGATGTGGCCCCCTGTACCCGCCATAATTGCCCCTCCCGCCGACCGTGCTAATAAATTGCACCTCCCCCCTGATGTTATTTAGGTTTAACTAAATAACATCAGTAGAGATGCAAGGGCCCTTCCAAAGAGTTGTCCTTTTCAGCAAGCAGCAGATTACACAGTAAGGCAAACAGCCACTCTGGCAATGCTGCACGCCAATCAGTCTTTGTAAGTTGGGGGCAGAAATGCAGAGGGCCATTTAGAGAAGAGCCTGGGAGTGCAGTGGGGCTGAGGCGCAAAGTCCTCTTAAGACTGAAGCTGGTGGAATGCGCTTCACCAGCTTGGATAAACAGAACAGGAATTCTAATGAGGCCGACCTCAACTGAGTCATGGAACGGCATTGTTCTGGCAACCCCAGACTAATCAGCTCTCTCATCCCCCTGCCCAAAGGCTTTTTGTGTGGCCTTGTCTCTCCTATGGTACACGTTGCTGGAAAGTTACCAGGAAGCCTGCAAGATACAAGAGAGCTCAAATTCAAAACAGTTTGGGAGGGAGGTGGGGGAAAGCATGGAATGGTGCTAAGAATTGAACACAACACTAAATATTTTTCTGATTGAGATTCATTCCTTTACTATGACAAGTACAAATATCACAACAATAGGCATATGTTTTGAACGACATCTATCACAATCTTCTGCCCTGGACTCTACAGATCCGATGAGAACTGAAATCCAAAATATTTGAAGGATACCCATGAAAAATAAGATAAAATGAAAGCCTCTCTCTCCTAACCTCAGGGGTGGCTTGTACACATAAAGCTGGAACAAAAAATAAAAGCAGCTGTCTCATTCAATATATCAGTAGCTACTTAATTAATTCACACCCCAAAATGATCTACATCTGAAAAAACAAGTTTCTGCATGGGAAATTGTATGGTACAGTGTTCGATAATTGTATCTTCTGTTTTCTTCATATCTGGCAAGCAGAGACAACACAGGAAAATGAGAGAAATGAAAAGATCTTGCTTCACATCCATATTGCAATGTATTTTACATTTTTTACTCCTTCATTTGAAAATGGACATCAGATTACATGATAAATAGAATAGAACAGAATAGAATAGGAATCTGGAAGGGACCTTCAAGGTCTTCTAGTCCAGCCCCATTCAAGCAGGAGAATCGATACCATCTCAGACAAGTGAATGTCCAGTCTCTTCTTAAAAACCTTGAGTGATGGAGCACCCATGGTTTTTGTAGGCAATTGTCCTCAATGTTAGGAAGTTTCTCCTTAATTCCAGGTTGCTTCTCTTTGATCAGTTTCCAACCATTATTTCTTGTTTTGCCCTCTGGTGCTTTGGAGAATAATTTGACTCCCTCTTGTTTGGGGCAGCCCCTCAAATACTGAAATAATGCTATCATGTCACTCCAAATTCTTCTTTTCTTTAGACTAGCCAGACCCAAAACCTGCAGCCATTGTTATATGTTTTAGTCTCCAGTCCTTTGATCATCTTGGTTGCTCTGAACTTTTTCCAAAGTCTCAACTTTTTTTTTTGTAGCATGGTGACCCAAATTGGTTGCAGTATTTCAGGTATGGTCTTACTAGGGTTTTATACAGCAGTACTAATACTGCATGTGATCTTAATTCTATGCCTCTGTTTATACAATCCAGGATTGCATTAGCTTTTTTGGCTGCTGCTGCACATTGCTGGCTCATATTCAAATGACCATCCACTAGGATTCCAAGATCCCTCTCACAGTTACTGTTTTTGAGACACATCTCACCTAATCTGTACTTATACCTTTGATTTTTCCTGCCTAAAGGTAAAGCTTTGCTTTTCGCCACATTAAAATTCATTTTGTTAGATAGGGCCCATTGTTCAAGTTTGTCAAGATCTTTTTGGATCCTGAGTTTATCTTCTGGGGCATTGGCTATTCCTGCCAGTTTAGCATCATCTGCAAATTTGATGAGTTCCCTTTCTATTCCCTCATCTAAGTCATTTATGAAGATATTGAAGAGTACTGGGCAGAGCCTTATGCCAACTTC
Source organism: Myanophis thanlyinensis (assembly GCA_017656035.1). Taxonomy (NCBI): domain Eukaryota; kingdom Metazoa; phylum Chordata; class Lepidosauria; order Squamata; family Homalopsidae; genus Myanophis; species Myanophis thanlyinensis. The sequence continues at coordinate 2,129 of JAEANM010004630.1, forward strand.
TCTCCATGTGAATGTAATATCATTAAGGACTACTCACTGAATATAGTTTATCAGCCAGCTACAAATCCATCTGGTGGTGATGTGGCATAAATGTACAGACAAGTTTCCTGTACTACAACTTTGATAGTGTTTGAATGAGAAATAGTTATCTGCATCCTGAATACTTATTTCAAATTTCATTCAGGAATCCTAATGCCTGAGAAAGATTTTAGTCTTACACTAAAGCAAATAAGAAAAAACTGTAATGTGTCAGGTGAGGTATGTGTTATGTGTGTCAAACCAGAACCCTCTGCCTAAAATAAATCAAAGTCTAGTTTTAAGAAAAAATCAGACTAAAGATTAACCTCTGTTAAGTTATTACAAATTGCTTCAGGAAACTGAATTTGTAATTCTAGAGGCCTGTCAAATAGGATTCTAGAACCCAGTTTCCAAACCTAACAATTGGAGCTAAAAGTACTGCAGGCATTCATATGAAATATGATGCTACCGTTTTCTCCCATTCTGATAGAGCCATAATCTTCATTTCATCAACCAAAAGCTGAAAGGCTTTGACTTTCAACAAAACAATAGAGGGGCAGGTATAGGCAAGGGAAAAAATCATAGTGACAGAGTTAGCTGCCTTTGGTGTGTTCATGCCTTTGTGAAGTTTGTTTTTCTGGAGGCTTTTTGGATGTAGGCCATGTCATGTGGGAGAGGACTACAGAAAAAGAAAGAGGACAGCGTTGGAGACACACAGCTCCACATAATACACACTTCTCCTTTTAAGTGAACTGCAGAATCTTGCTTTCTTTGAAAGTAGATGGTCAGTTGGCTATCAGTAGATGGCTAAGTTGGCTAAAGGACCCCACTGGTTTGTTTGTTTTTTGTTGTTGTTGCCACTTTTCTGTTCTGTTGCTCATTTGCAAGTGGCATCAAAACAAAAGAACATTCAGAATCTTTCTTGGAGCCTGGCATTTGCTTTACAATGACTTTGCCAAGTCACTACTTCCACAAACCTTATTTTTAGGATACAAGAAGATTAGGTGGCATGGAAAGGCAAGAGGTTCAGATATAATTTTAGGCAGACAGCTGCTGCAGGAGTGGAGACTTGAAAGGAAAAAAGAAGAGAGATCTGCTACAAACTTTTCAATTTACATCAGAAGACACTACTTACCCAATTACACCTCTTTTATGACTAGTGACAAACATTAAAAACACGGATGGCAGTATGAATTATAAAATCCAAATTGGTTCCTTTTTCAGCTCTCCCACTTAAGAACACTCAAAAATGTTAAAAGCCCTTAAGAAAACTGATTCCAGGTTGAAATGCAATAGAAATTGCATATCTGCATGTACACACAGCTACAGATTAAAAAAGAAGTCAACAACACCATGCTTAAGCCTAAGCAAATGCAAATATTTTTTGCCATGAGAAAACTATTGAAAAGTTCTCCACAGTTAGACCAAGTTGATAGAAGAGCATCAGTTCCTTGGTATCTGCCTGGCCTCTGCAAGAAGAGGATATTGGCTTCTATGGGTATTTTAGTCTAATCTTGCAGGGCTCTGCTTATAGTTTAACCTTTAAGTTTTAACTGAGAGCCACTTTGGGATGGTGGTTAAGGCACAAAGCCAACTGGGTGATATTGGGTCAGCCCTAGGAAGGAGATAATGGAAAATCACTTCTGAAGAACCTGGCCAAGAAAACTGCAGGGACTTGTCCAGGCAATCTTTGAGAATCGAATATGACTGAACAGAAGAAATGAAGTTTTACTTATAGATTTACTGCTAAATTAGATTCCCCAAGCTCCTGAAGGTTGCCACCAGGATTCTAGCAACACTGATTTTATTAATCAATCAAGATAAAGTTTGTTGTGCTTAAGTATGATATGGCCTTTGTCACCATGATAAAGCTTTATTACATCATCCATGAATTTTCCCAATAGAAACAACAGTAACACTACAATAGAATTGGAAGGAACCTGGAGGGTCCCTTTGCCAAACACAATGGTGCTAGATCTTATCAATGGGAACTACAAAGAATGATCAATCAACAGCAAGACTATGAGATTACCAAGATGATAAGCAATGGAGATGAGGGGGTCGTGGAGAAGTGATCTCTTTGGGGGGAGGGAGTAGATAACATATTGATCAGAATCAAGAACAAAGAAGGGAGGGCTTCATGATGGCAGTGTTTCCTTCCTTCCTGCTGTTTCAAACAGCAGGAAAATTAAGAAAGTATTTCATATTTTTCAGATGAGATCACCTAAAAGAGACAGCCCTGGTCTCTTATTTAATCCCACTTCTAATCTTATTTTTCCTCTGATAATTTTGATTTAGACCTCCTTTAGAGCACACTTACAATGTGATCAGATCACTCTTTTGGTAGCGGGGATTAATGTTCAATGAAGCCATGATGCTGACCAAAAACAGGAAAAGGAATTAAATATTCTTGATTGGCTACCTAATAAAAATTAGAACAAAAAATGACTCAGAAAATTAAACCTTCGGATTACAAGAGCTAAATGTTTCATACTGAACCAAAAAGGAACTCCAGGGAGAGTGAAGGGAGGGCCAGGGAACATTGCTCCAATATGCTTCTTTCTCTTCATTCATATTCTACATATGATGGACTCCTCTTAGGAAATTGCTCTGGTTCTCACCAGTTCCTCTATGCTTCTTGCTAACAATGTTAATTGCAGCAGCAGCTACTCACAACATCAGTGCATTTGAGAAGTTTCCTTGATTCAGCACTGGAAGAAAACATATTTTGGACCATAAAGGCTGGGCACAACTCAAACCAAAAGATCCAGTTAACAAATGGAAAGAACCCTGAGCCTGCCTCTCCCTCGCATCATCTCTAAGCACTATGGAGCTGTTATGTAAGTCTAAGTACTATTCCTATTGCTAACTGTTACCTCTCTAAGTGACTTGAATCAGGGGCCATGGTTTCTCCTAGACTGGGATGGAAAAAATAAATCTAGTCCACTTCTTTTTATGAGTAATCAAGGAATATAGCAACTATTTGGGAAATGAATTCCTTGCATCTACACTGTGGATGCTCCCTTGATTGGGAATATTTTTTGCTCTCTTGCTGAAAGTAGAACATCAGTATCTTTCAACAACTTAGATACAGCAAGCATTACAAGATGTGAAGAATGCCCAGAAAAATCTTATAGCATTTGTTTCACATCAGATTCCCTAAGGACCAATGTCTCTGCAATTGGACTCCCCCAACAAGGCAGCCTCTTAAACCATGGTGGACTTGCCACTACCAGCACAGTCAAAGCCTCTTCCAGAGTCCTTCCTGTTATGTCTTGGCTTGTTCCTGGAGCATCTTGTGAATACAACTGGAGAACTGTCTTTCTGCTTCATTCTCCTGGTTAATGCAATCACCACAATGCATTTTCAATGTTCAGATTTCCTAATGGAGTAAAGTTGCTTGTGTGTGGGTGGGTGGAGGAAGACGAACACACCATGAATTTAGATTTCCTGCTTCAGACACTCAAGCAATAATTTGATTCATCTAACCTGACTGGCGAGTTCAGGTTCTCAGAAGTTGAGGAAAGCAAGCAGGAAATGGCTGGAATTCACAAAAATCAACTAAGCTTTTGGTTTCCTTGACAATGCTGTAGACCTCTCCCTCCTACTCTATTCTGAATTACCCAATCCTTGGCACCCATTCCCACAACAACTAGGATAATCTAATTCCTTCCACTTCACAGTCAAAACACACATCAAGCCTTCTTCCTCTGCCCCCACCCCACCTCACCCCAGTCCCCTTTCAGGAATGCATGAAGTGTAAGGCAATTTCCATAGCAACTAATTTCATTCCAAGAGACTAGCTGGCTTTGACTAGGAAGCAGACACACACGTGTGTATAAAAAATTGGGCACAGGGAGGACAGAGAGAAATGAAGGAGAAGGAACATCAGACCAAAGCTTCCCACCACAGTAGAGTATAGTCAAAATCAATCATTTATTCAGCCTTCACTGTTTTATATTTGTATTCAGTGAGGCGAGGCCAAAATGAGAGACCAAAAGATGAACCCAACACTGCAGATCAGATAGAATCTAATGAAATAAAGAATGTGTTCTCTTCAGGAAGACTAGACACTATATCAAATTGGATAAATTACAGTGAGAGTCATTCCACGGTTCACAGAGGACAGTTCCAGGTTGTCACCAGTGAGACATACCACAGGGAGTTGCAGCAGCTAATACATACTTATCCTGTAAAATGCACAGACTTGCAAGCAACTGAATGAACAATTACACAACTTTACAATTTAAAGCTCAACGAGGTAATCTGGAGTCTTAATGTGTCCACAGGTCCTTTTTTTGTAGTCCCCAGATCTTTCTGTGCTTGTGTCCTTACACTGCAAATTGTTAACTACAGTTATCATAATGACAATGTCCAAAAGACAAGTGAAAAGCAACAAAATAAGACCAAGCCAAATCTTTGAATAGACTTTTGCACTTTCGGTTGCAAATCTCATGATTTTTGCCCACTGTGGAAACTCTTTCTTCTGGATGCTGATTTTTAAGCATACTCAGATGAAAAGATTGCTACTCTCTTGATTAAATATTTTTTTCAAAAAATCCCAAAAGCACATTAAGAGGCCTCCCAATAAAGCAAGAGAACCTGAATATCAATGAAGTAAATGTAACACTTAATGGGTATAACATACCATCCCCTCCATTGCTTTTCTTGGCTACTGCAGAAACTATTAGCCATAGAAAAGTGCTAAGGAACAGCTGTTTGTAACTGTATCCTCCAAACTAATTGAAAGGAAAAAAAATCCCTCCCAGTCTTGAACACACCCAAAATCAATGAAAAGAGAAATACAAGAGTGTAATGGAGATGGAGTATTGATAAAGAAATATGATTATGGCAAGCAGAAGCTCTCTAGTGGGCGTTTGTCATTCAAGAAGATTGCAACAGTAAATGACGTTGAAGCAATAATTCAACATTTTCATACAAGGCTTTACATCCAATATATTTATTTAAAAGACTTCTGATTTCAGTCCACTATCTTCCTGGGAAAATTCTAAATTATCATAACCTGAATCTTTTAATCCAACTACCAGTATCAGAAAGAGAGCTGGCGGGAGGGGGAAACCCACTCACCCCCCACAAAATCACACACAAGCGGACTGCATCCATGTCACTGGGCCCAAAAGCAGTAACTATTACCAGGAAGTTGGGTGCTTTTAAAAGAAATATCAGCTATCTGCTTTACTTGTTTTAAAAATAGTGGAGTGAATTTTGGTACAAATCTGATTTTGCTAAGAAGAAATATGTGCCAACATCCCTTGATGAAAAACAACCCAATCTTATGCCCATTAGAAGCCAGACCAGAAAAACTGTAGTGAACTTTGTCCTAAATATTCACAGGAATGCAGCCTTAGAAATTAAGGAGAACAGAAACTACCGGTATATCACCTTGTTATTTTGCTCCTCTTTGAAGCATGGAACTGCCGTTCCATTTTAGACTTCAGAAGTACCAGTATGACCAAAGAGGCCAAGTTCTCTTACATGAGAAAATTCAAGATTGAGAATTTAATCTCAATCTCTACCGAGGGAAGCAATGTAACTACCATTTGCTGCTGCTTCGCAAGTTACAAGATATATTCAAGCAAAAATTGTATTTATAGAAGGCAACTCAGAATGAAACTCCATTAACTTTAAAATTACAGTGGTACCTCTAGTTATTCGTTCCGGAAGCCATTTCGCAACCCGAAAATTTCGTAAGTAGAGACACATTTTACTTATAAATGTCCTAATCTGTTCCAAGCCCCCCATCGGCTGTGCGATGACAATGTGTGGCGCGCGGCAGAAAGGCCGGAAGCGCAAGCACGGGAGCTGTGTCCCCCCTTCTTTCCGCTTCCTGCCCCGGTGGCCCCGGCGCTCCGTCGGTGTGGCAACCCTGTTCCCACGCGCATGTTTGCTGCTCCTTTGGCTGCGGATGCAGTGCCGCGAGGACCTTGCCGCCGCTGCTGCCCGCCCAGCCATGGCGGCCCGACTCCAGTCGCCTCAGGCGGTGGCTTCCCCATGGCGGCCGGCCCGCAGCGGCGGCAGAGGGGTGCGCAGGCCTCAGCCGCCGCCGCTCCTGCCGCCTTCGGCCACCAGCTCGGTCCTGCCGGCTCTTCTTCCGCCTCCCAGGTGCTGCTGATGGGTAAAAGCGGCTCCGGCAAGACCAGCATGCGCTCCACTTCGCCAGCTAAATCCCACGATGGAGCGCATGCTGGTCTTGCCGGAGCCGTTTTTCCCCATCAGCAGCACCTGGGAGGCGGGAGAAGAGCCAGTGGGGCCGAGTTGGTGGCTGAAGGCGGCAGGAGCGATGGCAGCTGAGGCCCGCATGCCCCCCACCCCTACCCTTACTCCCCCTCCCCCGCGTGCCTTTGTATGTGGAGATGGCGCCGGGCATCAGCGGGGTGGGCACCACGCTGGGTGCCGGCGGGGCGAGCTGGTGGCCGAAGGTGGCAGGAGCGGCGGCGGCTGAGGCCTGCGCACCCCCCCACCCTTACTCTCCCTCCCGCAGCCCCCCCTCCCCCGCATGTCTTTACAGCCCGAATGCAGCAACCATGAAGAAGAAGGGCGGCGGGCAGGAGCAGGGGGGGATGGCGGGTGGGCGTGGCTCCACAGCGGCAACGCCTACTCTTCTCCCGCCTCCCAGGTGCTGCTGATGGGGAAAAGCGGCTCCGGCAAGACCAGCATGCGCTCCATCATGGGATTTAGTTGGCGAAGTGAAGCGCATGCTCGTCTTGCCGGTGCCGCTTTTCCCCATCAGCAGCACCTGGGAGGCGGGAGAAGAGCCGGTGTTGCCGCTGCGGAGCCGTGCCCACCCACCGTTTCCGCCCCCCGCTCCTGCCCGCCGTCCTTCTTCTTCATGGCTGCTGCATTCGGCATCCCATGCCTGCAAAGACATGTGGGGGAGGGGGGGCTGCGGGAGGGGAGTAAGAGGGGGCGTGCGGGCCTCAACCGCCGCCGCTCCTGCCGCCTTCGGCCACCAGCTCGCCCCACCGGCGCCTAGCGTGGTGCCCACCCCGCTGATGCCCGGCGCCATCTCCCTGGCCAAGACGGAGCCCGAGAACAAGTACCTGCCTGAGCTGATGGCTTTTCATATCTTGAAACGTATTTTGTAAGTAGAGATGATTTTTTCTCGAAGACGCGCTTCGTAACTCGAAATTTTCGTAACTAGAGCCTTTCGTACGTAGAGGTACCACTGTATAACAATATTAAAGTTACAGCATGTAACGTTATAGCTAGAAGTCAACATGGGTTTGTCATAAACAGATCGTGCTAAACAAATTTTATTTCATTCTTTGTGACTAAATTAATGGTCCAACGAAATACTTAGTGAAACCTGGCTCAAAAGCAGTAACTGTGAGAGGGATTGTGGAGTCCTAGTGCAGTGGTTCTCAATCTTTTCCTCCCCACAGACCCCCTTTAAATACCGTTTGTGGCCATGGACCTCCTAGATTTAACTCAATTTTTAAATCGTAACATTTCTTCAAAAAAGCCTTCGCCAACCTTGTGTGATGACATCACAGCCCTCCAGAGGTCCATGAAATACAGGTTGAGAACCATTATCCTAGTGAATAATCAATTAAATATTGTTTTTAGACGGTTGTACACCGCCCTGAGTCCCTTTTTGCGAGAGGGGCAGTATATAAATTGAAAAAATAAAATAAATAAAAATAAATATGAGCCAGCAGTGTGTTGCAGTGGCCAATGCAATCCTTGGTTGTATAAACAGAGGGACAGTGTCACGGTCACATGAAGTATTAGTACCACTTTATAAAACTTTAGTAAGATCACATCTGGAATACTGCATCCAGTTTTGGTCACTTTGTTATAAAAAAGATGTTGAGACTTTGGAAACAGTACAAAGAAAAGCAACTAAGATGATTAAGGGCCTGGCGACTAAAACATAAGAATGGTTGCAGGAATTGAAGAAGAATTAGGGTGACATGATAGCAGTGTTTCAATATTTGAGGGGCTGCCACAAAGATGATGGAGTCAACCTATTTTTCAAAGCACAAGAAGGCAAGACAAGAAACAATGATTGGAAACTAACTAATCAAGGAGAAAGCAATCTAGAACTAAGGAGAAAGTTTCTGACAGTGGAAACAATTAACCAGTTAAACAGCTTGCCTTCTGAAGTGGGTGCTTCATCACTGGAGGCTTTTAAGAAGAGACTAGACAGCCACTAGTCTGCAATGGTATAGGGTCAGCAGTTTGAGGGGTTGAATTGGAAGACCTTTGGGGTCTTTCCCAACATATCATTCTGTTCTGTTCTGTTTTGTTTTGTTCTTTCATGGAATTTAGCCAACAATTAAGTCAGAAATAACTTGAATGGCTAAAAAACAAGAATAGTCAAGATTTCTAGTTTTCAGTATATATACCTTATATTTACATTAGATAAATATATACTAGTATACTAGTGTATTACATTATATTATATTTACAAAGATTACTTAGACTTTGGTAACGAATTTGACAAAGTAGACCAAACTTGATAGGTTAGAAAAATGTGGGACTGACAACAGCACCCATAGATGGATTCACAACTGGCTGACCAACCACACTCAAGTGTTTAACCGTCATTGGTACTACTTCTACAGGAAGGAAGCATGCAGTGCACTTAACTTTGAGTCAGCACTATTTTGCAGCTGCGAAATAATCTAATGCAGTCCTAGGGTGCATCATTAGAAGGATAGTATCACTAGTAACATTTTATACCACAGTAGTATGACCATACTTGCAATACTGTGTTCAGTTTTAATCACTACCATACAAAAAAGATGGTGAGACTCTAGAAAGAGTGCAGAGAAGATCGACAAAGATGATAATGGGTCTGAGGCTAAGCCGTATGATGAATCATTGCGGGAACTAAGTATGTCTAGACCAGCGGTCAGCAGTGGTCCGCGAGAAAATTTTGGTGGTCCGCAGAAAAATTTACATTTTTTATATTGCATTAAATATTTGCATTTTTAATATTGCATTAAATCAGGAGTCAGTCATTAGGCAGATCATATTAGTGGTCCGCGGGATTTAAAATTATGAATTTAGTGGTCTCTGAGATCCAAAAGGTTGGGGACCCCTGGTCTACACTAAGGAAGAAAAGAACTAGGGTGACAGGATGGCAATCTTCAAGTACTTGAGGGGCTGTCACAGAGAAGAGGGGGTTGAGGTATTCTCCAAAATATCCGAGGGCAGAACACTAAAGAGAGATGCAATTTAGAATTAAGGAGAAATTTCCTAAAAGCTAGAACAATTAATCACTGGAATAGATTGCTTCCAGAAATTGTGAGTGCTTCATTATTAGAGATTTTTAAAAAGATTTTGGACAACCATTTCTGCAGAATGCTCAAGCAGGGGATTGGATCAGAAGACCTCCAAAGGCTTCCAACCCTGTTATTCTACATTCTATTGGCAAAGTCACATTTTATAAAAGAAAAGTTCCATTCATTTCTACACCAATCACCTGAATAAATATTAGTACAGAAAAAGGCAAAAGATAGAATAAAGACATATATTGCCAAAATGGTAAGAAGGCTCTCGAAACTTCAGGTTTAATTATTTCATTGCACATACAGTATAACACTTCACTTGAGTGTCTATAAGAAACTCGAAAACCAATGTGAGTTGTCTGATACTGAAATTGGGACATTTTGGATGAGAAGTGAAACACTTAAAAAAAAACACTAAGAAAGTCCAGTTGCCTTTTGGAAAAGCACCTGGATGATTAAGAAATCTCCACAGATAAGTTAATGGATTGTCTTTCCTTCATACATATTATATAATTTGATGTTAATATAATTAAAAGTTAAGGCAACTTTTGTCATTACAAGAAGTTTGCAAAATCACCAATGCATTATTGTAGTTTGGGTTCTCTAGTCTCCCCAAACTACAATAATTGGTGATTTTGGAGAATCAAAAGAGATTTGAACAGCAATCATTACACTGGAAGGAGATCAATAGAGTAAGAAATTGCTGAAGACAACACTCACACAAACAGCACTAGCCAGGTCATAAACACCTAGATGTCAGTTCCTGCTCACTTCACCAATATAAACCAGGCCTCTTTTAAGCTCTGCATCAGGAGAGTCAAGATAGAAGCTTGTAAATCCCCCCTAAAAGTTATTAGGCCACACCCAAACATCAGGAGGAACAATTTGAACAATAGGTTAAACAAAGCTGCCCAGGAATGGCCATCCTTCCCCAAAGGGAAATTCCAATGCACCCAGTACAGAGGTTAGAATTGCAAGATTCACAGGCATTATTAAGTTAATGTTGATGCACAGGGACATTTGAAGTTCAATTTCAATTCAATTCAATTTCAAATTCAAATTTTATTGGTCACATACACAATCATACATGGGTACGATCTTCCCCAGGTTTGCTGATTCTCCCTGCTGATGCAACCTGCTGCTTCCCCACTCCCCAGCAATCAATTCCCCTTCACTGCTGGAACCTGGTTGGGGGAACAACAGAAAAGATAAACAAGCAAACCAAACAACTGCTGTATATACTGGACCGTCCACAGGAAAGAATTAGCAAATACTTACATATTACTTATATATACTACAGCACTTGTTGTTTTGAGTATGAATCTTCTTGCTGTTTCTCTTGCAGAGGCCAAACTTTGTGCCATTGCAATGTGCCAGGAATAGCTTGTGCTATTCTAGCAATGAGGCTAGAGTTAATCTCTGATTAGACCCAGCAACTTACAAAAGGCATCTTTAGGATTCTGTATCTTCCTTGCTTGTGTGTTTTCAGTAACAGAAAAACTAAAGCTGATGCTGAAGAAAGGCCTGTTCTCATATCAACCCCCAGAAACAATAAAGGACACTTGAAATAAGAGAGGGGAAACTTCTTTGCCTGTCATTTTCTAAGTTTCTAGCAACTGAAAGAAAAAGTAATGCCCACTATCTATCAGGTATCTTCAACTGGTAACCACCAACCATGTTGGATTACAGTTGGCAGAATTCCCAGTTATTCTGTAGGAAAAAGCCCAGTTGGTGGGCTTATATAATAATAAATATCAGTATCATATACTGTAGATCAAAAATTTGTCCAAAGTGGCTGTGCCTTTTCAATTTCAACCATTACCTACTGTCTGTTAAAAATATACATGAATCTTCCTCTCCATTCTTTTTCAAGTGCTTCCCTAAATCTTTCTAAGCAGAAGAGCAATATTTATCTTCTGCACGATACCAAATGCATTCTTCAGATTCAATGTCATTTGTGGATGTGTTCTCTGAGCAGATATATTTTGAATTGACTGTGAAAGTCAACCCTCTACAAATCAACATCCCCAAATTCTTTTCTTCAGTTCATGTTTTATCGTAATCCTACCAGTTCATTTTTATCAGAGACGCAAATATCTTTCTTGTTTAAATACTCTACTTCCTCAGCTTGATGGAGGTTTTTGTCCTGGTTTTTCTTTAGCCTAAGACTCAAGGAAGCTGCCTTTTCTGACCAAGCCCAACCGACAGCTGGTCTTGAAAGCCCAGGTTGTTGGGACTTACATTAACCCAAATACATTTTAAATTTGAAATCGGCAAGCTATGTCTACAGCCTTTTCACAGACTCATCATATATTTTATATCATATATACTCATCAACTTTTCACAGACTCATCATATATTTCCTGGAATTCTTGCAAAGAAGTTCTGGATCACCAGCAGTGGCCTATTTTGCAGCAAGAATGCATTCATGGGACAGATCTCCACTCTGGAGAAATCTGGCCCAGTCTGAACAAATAAAACTAATTTAAAAGTTAGCTACTCTTGTCCTTCAGTCTTTCAATGTCAAATACTCACTTTACTCAGAAGGCACATACTATTGGTATCCTTTCTAGTGAATGATTTTGAGTACAATAGTGCAAGTTCTATGCAAAGTATTAAACAATCATGCTACTGTATATTTACTGGATACATGGCAGACTAAAAAGATCCCTAAGCAGCTGCTTGGGATACCAAGCTTTTATCCTGGCTTCCTCCCATATGATGCTGCAGAAGCTGGCATAGCCAACACAGAGATCCATCAAGTGGTCCAGTCCCCTGCAGGGACAATATGTAGGGCAACTTTTTCCAGAGCAGTCTGGGAACTGGGTTACTTGTTATGGTGGCACAAACACAACAGCTTTACATTCCCAAAATCAGGAGAATAAAAGTACTTCCTCCTTTTTTTCCCAGGTGGTCTTGTTTACCTGGATCAAAAGATAGCTATCTGCCCTGTAATTCTACAACACATAATGGCGTAGGAAATTTTAAGTTCATTACTCATGGAAGATGAACGACTCACCCACGATTCCCATTCCAAAACCACGCTTTCCTTTTATGAGGCCAAGAAAGGAAAAAACAAATTAAGAGTAGCCAAAACAGAAAAGGGCCTGGAACCAGGATAAGCGCCTGGGGCGTCCTGGGATGAGCGTCTATTTGAGGCGGGAGCGGGCGCGAACGGTAGAAAGGGGCTTCGATGCGGGGTGGGGGGCGCGGGAGAACTCAAACTTTGCTTGGCGAAAAGGACACGGTCCAAGCTTTACGGAGGTCTGGAGATAACAAGCCTCGCCCTGGATGGGGGCATGAAGACCAAGTGGTGGGACGTGGAGAGAAAAAAGAACAAGCGGGAGGGATAAAGCAGGAAATCGTGAGCAGGGTAACTTCCAAGGAGAGCGCCCAGGCGAGCGGGCTGCGCGCTTGCTTACCCAGAGCTCCGTGCCCCAGTCCATGCTGGCTGGCTGCGCTCCCGTGGTGCGCCCTCGCTTCCTCTCGTTAGGCCCACCCGAAGCCGAACTCGCCGCTGCTGCCGCCGCCGCCGCCGTTACCCCACAGATTCCTACTCCTCTGGCCGCACAACCTCAACGCCTGCTTGGGACACTCCCTGCTCCGCCCCCGACGATCCTTAAAGGCGCAGTCAGGAGTCGTCGGCCCGAGCGGGTTGCCTTGTTTTGCGTCAGGAAGGCTCGCCTCGTCTCGGGTCGGGTCTCTTCGCCTTCCTAGTTTATTGACGCGCGCAGACAGCCCAGCCCGCCCTTCAGTTGCCCGTCAGGATCCAGAAGGTCAAGAGCGCCATCCTTTGAGATGCCGGCGTCGCTGCTCCTCTCCGGACGGAGCTTAGTGCCCGAGAGCCCCCGTTGATTCGAGCGCAGTCCCTCGAACAGGACCAACTCAGCAGCTGCTTCAAAAGTCCAGGAGGCTCGTTGCTGGCTTTGGTAACAGCTTCCTTGCAAGAGTTGCGGAGAGCCCCAAAAATGCACGCTGGTTTGTGGCGCTTGGGTTGATTCCAAGAAATACTTCCCAGGGATAATTCGACAAGGCAATTCAAGCCGGTCCCAAACACGATTACTTAGAAATAACCGGAATTCAGGGTGGGGAGGGGAGAATGAGACGTTGTTTGGAAAAACAAGCCGCCCATTCCCCACGCAATGGAAGCGGATCTCCTCGATCGTTTTCTTTATCGCCGCCAAGCTGTGGAAGCGAATATAAAAGGTGTTTAGCAGCAGCAGCAGCTGGGATTTTGTTTCTGGTCGCCTCCCGGGGAAGAGAAGCCCAGAGCCAAGGCCGACACTTACGCCCAATCCTTTCAGATGTACACGTGCCCCCGGCCTAGTTGATACACCTAGGAAAATGTGGTTTTGCTGTTCCCGCATCCCTTGTGGCTGCACCCACTCCGGCTGTGGACGCTTGCCAATAATTGCACCCCACAAGCTGGATTTTTGGTTAAGTTGTAGTCCCGTTTCTGCCTTATGATACAAAAAAGTAAATTAAAAAATCGTCCCCTTTTTTTTCCTGCTGGAAAGAGCGGCCTCCGTAGCTAATAACGAGCACCCACGCATGTTATTAAGTCTGGTTAAACAACATTCAAGGAAATTAGTGGAGTTACTGGTGCTGCAAATATGCAAATAAAGCATGTGAATGTCTAGGAAGATGCAAGCAACAGTAAAGCCGCATTGATTGATTGTTTGGATTACCCTGTGTCAAGGTGAAAAGGACTTCATAATAATATCTCTCTGGCCACTCCCACTTCATTCTTATTCTTTTCCAACCAGAGTCAGATCAAACCAAAAAGTGCTCTGTGGTTAGGAGCAAACCGGCCTCTGTTGCCTACACCCATACATACTTTTTTGGGGTGTGCATGAGGCGAAGTTAAACAAAGAGTTCCATGTCATTTGAAAGACTAATAAATGTATTCAGCTGCAGTGACTGAGTATGCTTCTTTAACAAGCACTTATGGTGAGAGAGCTAGGTGTGTCTAGCTTATCAAATAGAAATATTAGGAGGGGCATTATAGGGTCTTTTGGAACTTGAGAGACAGCCACAGAAAATATGGGGTTGACTTATTTCCCAAAGCACCTGAGGACAGGACAAGACTCAATGGGTGGAAACTGGTTAAAAGGAGATCCCAACCTAGAACTAAGAAATTTCCTAGCAGAACAATCAATGGAATAACTTACCTCTTGGAGGTGTGTATGCTTCATCACTGCAGTTTTCAAAAATAGACTGGACAATCATTTGTCCAGGATGGTATAAGTTCTCCTGCCTTGAGCAAGGGGTTGGAGTATGAGATCTCCAAGGTCCTTTTATTTATACTAATTTATTAAATTGTAGGCCTGTCTCTTCTGTAAGATGACCCTGCAGATAAATGGGGAATGTTTGCTTAGTATTTTATTCAGATCCTTGGTTATGATTTTCTCACTCCTGATGTATGCCTTTGGATTTTTGTTTATATGACTTATACTTTCCTTAGAGGTAAACTTCTACCCAGGAATGGATATAGGATTTCACCAAACGTAATAAAAAATATAAAGTTTCTCAAGTTTTTTTTTAGTAAGCATAACAAACTTGCTCAACAAAATATATCTGACCCCTCCACAGCAGGAAACTTCACACCATTTTTGTGTGCTTCTAATTTCAGCAAATTTTGCTTCCTTTTGCATGTGAACCAACCAATATCAGAAGGAAATGCTGTTTTTCAAGCTGTAATGCTTGCAAAGTCCACAACTTATGACCACAATTGATCCCAACATTTCTGTTGTTAAGTGAGACAGTTGTAGTAAGTTTTGTCTCATTCTACATCTTTTCCAGTTAAGTGAATCACTATAGTTGTTAAATTAGTAACACAGTTATTAAGTGAATCTAGTTTTTCCATTGACTTTGCTTATCAGGTCACAAAAAGTGATCACATGACCCCAGGACGCTTGAACTGTCATAAATGAGTCAGTTGCCAAGAGTCTGAATTTTGATCACGTGACCATTGGGATGCTGCAATGATTATGTGAAAAATGGCTGTGACGTAACTGAATGGCTACTAAACGAACTGTTGTATGTGGAAGTCTAAAAACCCAATGGCAAATTTTATGCTTCTATGTACCCTCACAAAATCCTTTAATCATGTTATTGTGATCTAGAGCAGGTGTCAAACTCACGGCATGTTGTCACATTGACGTATCGTAACTTTTTTCCCCTTTGCTAAACCGGGGTGGGCACGGTCAGAGTGTGACATATCTGGCCCGGGGGCTGTGAATGATGCTCCTGATCTAGACTGAAACAATGCTGAGTTTTGGCTTGCTTCCTAAAGGTATATAGGTAGTCCTTGACTTACAATAATTCAGTGACTGTTTGAAGTTATAATAGCATTGAAAAAGTGACTTATAACTATTTTCCACAACTGGGGCAGCATTCCTGTGGCCATGTGATCAAAATTTGGCCACTTGGCAACTGGTATGTATTTATGATGGTTGCAATGACTTAGGGCCATGTGATTTATCTTTTGTGACCTTCTGATAAGTAAAATCAATGGGAAAGCCAGATTCACTTAATGTGTAGCAAGAAAGGTCATAAAATGGGGCAAAATTCACTTAATAATTGTCTTGCTTAGCAATGGAAATTTTCAGCTCAATTGTGGTCATAAGTCGAGGACTACCTGTATGATAAAAGTTTATATATATTGGTCTATGGCTATAAGTTCTATTCTAAACAAAGGGTACTATTCATGAAATTTCCACACACGCATACATACTTTAGGGTTGCTTTGCTCAGTTGTATTTTCTGTCTCTTTTTGTGTGCTTATTGATTAATGCTTGCTAACTTCAACATGTAGTCCTAGGGACCTAGGCCTTCTCTAGTGTTTTCCAGCTACCCGAAATCACCAGAGCAGAAGTGGCTGTTTTGAAACAACTCCCAGCAGTCTGTCAATCCTGCTAAATATGCTACTATTAGATCAATACACGTTATCCACCCTCACATCAGTATATTGGATTATACTGCCACCTATAGATCCTTGAATAGTAATATTCCAGATGTGGTTCGGATGACAAGTCCCAAAGTTTCCAACCGGATTAACAGTTTTAGGTTTAACAGAAGGAGGGGTACTAGTTGGAAAGGCTGGCTTGGATTATAGTTATAAACTAAACAAGAACTTCAATGATCGTTACATATTTGCAGTATAATTTACTACAGGTAGTCCGCAATTTATGACAGGTCTCTTAGTGGCTGTTCAACGTTATAATGGACCCCAAAAAAGATACTTATAACACAGATTTAAAGAATCGATGGTTATCCTCCCCCTCTCGATCACATGATTACATTTTGGCTACTCAAACTAGGCCCCAGATATGTCCATTTGCAGCATCCTATCAAATGACTGCAGTTTATGTGTTTTTTGATGAAAACAGCAAAAAATGCCCATTTGTAGACAGAGGGTTCACTTAATGAGTGCAGATTTGCTTAATGACCATGATTCACTTAACAACCACTCCAAAAAAGTCAAAGAATGGAGTTGGTCATGATTATTCACTTAATGACGGCACAATATACCACCATCATTCTGGGCTCAATTACAGTTCTACATTGAGGACTATCTGCAGATTTATACTCGAGACAAAATAATTTTATTCTAATAACCAGTAAAATTTAGAAAGAGAAGCTTATACAGGACATTTGATCTTGGATGTCTGGGGATCAGCTTTCACTCCAGTGCAAATTTCTTCATGTGAATTTCTTAGCTGGGTTTATACATTGTATTAAACAAATCTACCCACTATGCTTCGTAAACTATGGTTAAACAAAAAATAATTCACCATATTTATATTGATTATTGTCTCCTAGTATGATTTGACTGCTTATTTGTACCCCATGACTATCATTAAGTGTTGTATCCTATGATTCCTGCTGTATGTACCATTTCCTTTAATGTACATTGAGAGCATATGCACCGAAGACAAATTCCTTGTGTGTCCAGTCAACAGTTGGCCAATAAAGAATTCTATTCATTAGACATGAATGCAGTCAGTTGGTCAAGCAACTATGCAGCTGCACAACATCTTTATAAGGGGGTTCAATGCAGAATGAAACCAGATTGGTCATCTCCAATGAAAGCCATTAATAGGGTGGCATATTTGATAGTGTGCCTATCAAGCGAAGATCTGACATTTAACCAACTGGTTTTGAAAAACTAAGGAATAATGTAGATACTTGATTTTATGCATTTCTGTTTTGTTGTGACTGAGGCCCGAGAGCAGTATGACTGCATCTGGTCGTTGTCAGCCATTTAGCACCGCCCAGGGAGTACATGTAATAATCTAGCTAAAGCATCGATATTTATCAAGAGTGGTTATAGAAACCAGAGTATAAGAAATGACAGGATGTACCTCAGGAAGTGTTGCCTTCTAAAACACATCTCATCCCCAAACAGTAACACAAATATTGTTTTGCTTCAGAACCACTAGCTTAGCTACAATTAGTACAAATGCAATGAGGTAACCAATCTCACTTAACTCACAGAAAATCCAGAAAGGAGTTGCTGTGTTGTTGAAGTAGATCTGTTTCAAGCTCATAATAAAGAGACTTTAGTGATTTTTTTTGTTACCAAGATGTGTAGCAAATAGTTTTTAGGATTCAGAGACACCACAAGGCTCTGTGAAGCGAATTAATAGAAGTGCTGGCACACAGCCACCCAGACTCCTTCCTGTTACAAGTGTTCAGCATTTTGGATTTTATTTATGCCAGCATTAGCACCTCCAGGATAAAATAGCCTTACAGGGCAAGTCATTGGATTTATTTAGCTTTGTTTGAGATATAGGGGTATCACATATTTTGTTGCATATTATTGTTAAGGATAATTTTCCTAGGTGAGTTGTACCCTTCTTCTTTTCCTGCAAGCTTGATTTGGGCCAAATATTATATGTCTCAGTATGGATTGCATAATATGGGTGTGAAATTAATGCACCAGAACATTATCTGACTCTAAAGAGTTCTTACACATTGGAAAAATGAAAAAAACACCTACACAAGAGGAAGTAATTAAGAAATTTATGGATTGTGCAGAAATGAGTAAATTAACATTTTAAATTAGAGAACAAGAGGATAAACAGTTTTATAGAGTATGGGATTTATTTTACCAGTGGTTAGAGAAAGGATGAGTT
>JAEANM010004631.1:0-20543 GCA_017656035.1 Myanophis thanlyinensis
TTATATACAAATTATATATTATATACATATATATTAAGAAACAAGACAAGAAATATTTGATAAATAAATGACTAGGAGATGAATTTGTATCAGCTGATGTAAAAAAGATTAATGGAGTTTTTTTTATATATAAAACCTCAATTCCAACCTTAGTTACTTATAGCAATGAATATGGTAGATTTGTAGTAGTAGAAATTGAACTTAATGGAAGAAAATCAATAGTGGTAAGCATGTATAGGTCAAATGATGATAGAAACAATTTTTTGATCGTTTAATGGATCAGTTACTGTCTTTCTTGTATGGAAACTGGCTTATGTTAGGAGATTGGAACTGAGTGACTACACCAGTTTTGGATAGAACATCTATCAAAGGGGTTAAACCATCATAGGGTAAATTATCTAAAACCTTTCTTTGAGATTAATGGATAATCTAGTACTAATAGATTCATAGAGATATAAAAGGAGATGGCAGAGAATATACCTTCTTTTCTGAAAGACATAAATCTTTTTCAAGGATTGGGTATCTAAAAATTTTGCAAATAAAATTCTGAAAGTAGATATTCGGCCTAAATCTTTCTCTGACCATAATCCTGTGCTTTTGACTTTAAGAGGACAAGCTTGAGTTTCAGATGGAGATTAAATGAAGCTATTTTACAAAAGGAAAAGATTGTAAAAGACTGTAAAAAGAAACTGCAGGAATATTTTGAGAATAGTTTGGGATAAAGGGACAAGCTTAATGACAGTATGAGATGCTAGTAAAGTGGTTATGAAGGGCTATTTCACACAGTACAATAACTTAGATTGTACAATCTAAAAATCCCAGGAAAAAAAATGCAAAGGATATTGGATTAAATTAGACAGAAAGAAATTAATCAGGAAAAGACACCTATGGATCCTTAAAATTTACACATTATACAGCAACAAGTTATCTGTGTTAACTGTACAGGAAATAGAAACAAAAGTGAGCTATGCAAAACAAAGACATTTCAAATTTACAAAGAAACCAGGCAGATGATTGGCATATAAATTAAGAAAAGATTATGATGATTAGAAAATGACAAAGATTAGAAAAAAATTGTGAAGGTAATAATGTAATAACAGATAATGAATTTATTAAAAGTCCTTTCAAATTTTCTATTCAAATTTGTTTAAAAGACAGGAGATAGATACAATATGTTAAAAATAAATGAATATCTTTTAAGAAAACAGCTATCTAAATTTTCACAAACCCAGAAACAACTTATGAAAGATACAACAACTGCCTTTGAGTTATCAGAAGCTATTATAAAAAATAGCCCCAGGCCCAGATGGTCTCACAAGTCAATATTATAAATGCTTCTTCAATCACTAAAGGACACAATGAATTATATATTACACAAGGAAATAAATTCCAGACGTGCAAATAAAATTTTTAAAAATTCTAGAAGTTCGTTTAAAATAAAATTTTTCAAATATTTCCAAAATTCTTAAAAATTTAGATTTTTTTTTAATTTAAGATAAACATTTCTATTCTTAAATGTTAGTCTTGGGAGGGCTTCTAGTCCAATCCCCTGTTCCAGCAGGAGACCCTATACCATTCTGGATAATGCCCTCTTAAAAAGCTGCAATTTGGAGACCCCACAACTTCTGAAGGCAACCTGTTCCACTGGTTTATTGATCTTACTATTAGTTTTAGTTCTTAGTTCCCTTTTAGTCCCTCCTATGGCTAATGTTGAAGTAGAACTTAAATGCAAGTGAAGTTACCCTGTAGATACTGTATATTTTGTAATCTAGATATAAATTATGTCAAAAGCTTCTGCAACATTGACTAACAGGACTGAATCTCAAGATGACTAAAGAAGTTTGTTGATTATCAGTTTGCTTTGGATCTGCCTGACTATTGCTTTTGCAGCCACCTTGCCCAATAATGGAAGCTGGCCTATAACTTAAAGTCTTCCTGTTGGTTTTTTTCTTTTTAAAATAATGTAATGCTTTTGGGGGGGCACATAGGAAGATAACATGCACTTTTCAATTTTTAAAGAACTTCTGATATTCTCATTAGTAAAACTTGCAGTGATTTCATTTAATATGCTTCCCAAGTAAGGAACTCAAGATTTATACATACCATATAGTTTTAAATGTCCTTAAATTAGGGTGGTCTGATGAGGCAAACAGAAGGACAGCTAGGCTCAGCTTGTCTAGTGATGAAGATGCCAGGTTAGAAACCAGAAGACTGTGAATTCTAGTCCCACTTTAGGCATGAAAGTCATCTGGGAGACTTTGGACTAGTCTTCTCTCTCAGTCCAATATACCTCACAGGGTTGTTGTAGGGAAAATAGGAAGGATGTATATTTGCCTCTTTGAGTTATTTATAGAAATAATAAAAGAGGAATAAAAAATCCTTTTTGAAAAAATAATCTACAGAAAACCATTTAATAAGTAAAAGAATTGATATGGGAACAGGGCCAGTTTCTTGGGGAGGAGAGAATAAACTCTCCCATCAATGTGAGCCTTAGCAAAGGACTAGAGGTGCTACTGCTGCTGTTGAAAATGTTTTCCCAAGTTAGTCCATCTGATGTTTGACCTGACCACTCTTTTTTGACTCGAATCCCAGTTCCCTAGTGATTGCTGAAAATCACTGACATTTATCCATACTATTCTAAAAGCAGAGGACCCAAGATTACCCCCATATTACCTTGTTGGACTCAGAAATTGACAAACCTCTGTTCCCATTCTGTTTAGAATTCACAGCACCCATTTTCATTTTTCCTCCTGATGTCAACTGCCCCAAGAACATAATGTAAATAAATATTCCCTGCTTGAGTAACAGTATCCGAGTCCTTCGGGAGAGGGGCGGTATAGAAATCCAATAAATCTAATCTAATCCCCCTCCTATATATTCAAATTAACATTTCAATTAGACCGTAGCCCCACAGGGAACTTTAAAACAATGCTTGAATTACCAGCCAGCCCTAGTTGTGGTTTCTCTACTTTATTACACTAGTTTATTACTAGGGCATCTCTCCAGGTCTCTTCGACTGGTTCCCTTGAACCTCAGTTGACTGCCTGTCTGTCCTCCTTGGGAAGAATCACCAACCTCAATAAGGATACTGAAGGAAAATAACTGTTACACTCTTGCCACATCCCTGTGGGGCCCTACAGTCTTCTACGCAAACTCTGGGTGTTTTCCATATCAAGAACTACAATGTCAAAATTCAAAAGCTCCATAAGAGAAGGGAAGAAATCTAACTTGGATGGCCATCAGGAAGAACCAGATTCATTTCTGGCTTGGAGCACATCTAAAATTTCTGCTGCTCAAGATCAGGAGACTAGTACTTCCCAAACTTTTTCTTTCATTACCCTGAACCACATTAGAAATTATTTTTACCCAATGTAAATAAAATACTTTTAAGTCCATTTAAAAGTTTTGGTTGTGATTGGGTAATGGATTTGTGTGTCATTACCCCAAGAAAAAACACTTTTACTCAATTTTGGGTTATTTACTATGGTTGGGAAGCACTGGTTTTCAATCAATCAATCAATCAATCAATCAAAATAGAGCTGGAAGGGACCTTGGAGGTCTTCCAGTTCAACCCCGTTTAAACAGGAGATCCTATACCAGGGCTGTCAAACTCACGGCCCATGGGCCAGATGCATCACATGCTGGCCCCACCCCAGCCCAGTTTAGCAAAGGGGGAAAAAGTCCTGAAAGATCAGGTGATGCCACCATGACCTGCGAATTTGACACCCTGCCCTATATCATTTCAGACAAGTGGCTGTCCAGTCTCTTCTTAAAACTTCCTGTGATAAAGTTCCTACAACTTATGAAGGCAAGCAGTTACACTGGTTAATTGTCCTTGCTGTTGGGAAGTGTCTTCTTAATTGCAGGTTGCTGCTCTCCATAATTAGTTTCTATCCATTGTTTCTTGTCCTGTCCTCTGATGTTTTGGAAAATAAATGGACCCCCTTCTCTTTGTGGCAGCCTCTCAAATACTGGAATACTGCAATCATGACGCCCATCCCAGTCCTTCTTTTCTCTAGACTAGCCACACCCAAATCCTGCAACAGTTCATGTTTTAGTCTTCAAGCATCTTAGTTGCTTTGCTCTTCTGTGCACTTTTCCCAGTCTCAATATATTTTTTTGTAATGTGATGACCAAAACTGGATGCAGTATTCCAGTCTTACTAAGACTTTATAAAATGGAACTAATACTTCATGTGATTTTGATTCTATGTCTGTTTATACAACTAAGGATTGTATTAGCTTTTTTGGCTTCTGCTGCACACTACTACACTACTGGCCCATATTTAAGGGATTGTCCACTAGGACTCAAAGGTCCCTCTCACAGTTACTGTTTTTGAGCCAAGTTTTGTCTAATCTCTACTTGTACATTAAATTTTTCCTGCCTAAGTGTATTTGTCATATGAAATTGTTCTCTTGTGTTCCTTATCTTCTTGAATTGGAGAAGTACTAAATTACAAATATCCATGTCATATCTGATGCTTAGTTGAAGTCGTATTTAGCACTGTCCACTGAAGATGGTCTCTGTCCCTACCAACTCCTCACCTTCCGAGAAACACCAGTCTATTGGGGTCTTCTTTCTACTACGGTCTTCTTTCCAGGAGTGTCCCTATCCGTCCAAAGATTCCCTCTCTGCTCCAGCAACCTAACTGCAGATTCTCCGGAGCGGCGCCTTCACCCAACCGACGTTGGGAGCACTCTCCCTTCAGGCGCAGTTGAGCCGAGGAAAAGGGGTTGTAGCCCAGAGTGTACGGTGACTGAAACCCGATGCTTTCGGCGGTCCGCCCAATGGCTCTGCGGCTTCTCCACCCCATAAATACTCCGCGGAGACCGTCTTGGGAAAGGAAGCTCTTGAGAAGAATAGCAAGCGGTAAAGCAGAAAGGCGGCCGCGACGGAGAGGTCTTGCTGCAGAGCCGAACGGAGCTCCGTCAATCCACCTCTTACAGGCCCAAAGAGCGGAGGGCTGCTCCGCCAGGAGAGCAATTGGTCCCTGGGAACATCGGCAGGTGCGCCTGCCCGCCTCTCCTCTCCGCTCCTGGGATGCTTCTGTGCTGAGCTGGCCCGCACCCGTCGGCCCTCCAACAGTGGGCATCTCCGGGCAAAAGCGTTTCTTGCTCATGGGTCTCCAAAGAAGTCCTTTCGAGTCCGCCTCGACGGGGCCAAAAACCCGCGCCCAGACCAACTCCATGGTGGATGGCTGGGAACTGGAGAGAGAGGAACTCCGGCCTCCGCTGATCCAGCGGCCCAGAGAGGTCGAGGACCGCCGATGGCCTCTGCTGGCCGCGGGCGGACGAAGCTGTCCGCAAAAAAGCGCCGAGACACTGAGCAGCCAGTACGGGCTACATCTCCTACTGGCTGGGCTGCTGTTGATGTTCGCCTGGGCAGTGCACGCCGTCGGGGTAGCCAAGAGCGCCATCCTGGCCTACCTGCTCTCTCTCATGGCGCTGCAGCTCCTCTGGATGGCTTGGTACCTCTGCCGCCGCTGTGCGCACAAGAGGCTCATCCAGGACAAGGACACCCAAGCCGGGACACGCTGGCTCAAGTGTGAGTGGGGTGGGGCGGGGCGAAGGCACGCCCGGAAAGAGGGCCTCTGGCTGGAAAATGCCGGCAGCCGCTTGGCATGCTACCTTTGGGAGGTTAGGAACAGGCCGCGGAGGAAGCAGCTTTCTCCCCATCTTTGCTGCTGTCGAGAAAGCCGCACATTTTTCTTGATGTAGGCAATGAAGCGCGCCATTTTAAGGATGGAGAATCCCTGCCCGATACCCTCGGGGTAACGTTTGGAACGGAGCATGTGTAGGCTAGTGGAATGGGATCTCACACGAAATGCTGGCATTCTCCTTGCTAGGGGGTCTAGACCGGTGGGCATCCGATAGAGGTGATAGAATAAGGTGCTCAACCTTTGGAGGCCATGGAACAGCTAAAATTCTGTAGTTATTCGGTACAAATCTGGCTGCATTTGAGTGAACTTTCCCCCATTAATATCTCACAGTGTCCAATACAGTGCTTGTATGGAAATCCCTCTCTTTGAGAACCCTGCACCAAGCAGAAAAGGGCCACTCTAGAAAAACAACAACCACTGGCTGTTTTATTATGAATCCAGCTGGACCCTATGCATATTTGTTTTGATTAGATGACTGTAACAAATATATTGATTTAAACTTGATTTATTTTTAAGCAAATTCAATCAAATCTCAGTTTAACAACTCCTGTCAGGGATATTTTATACCTAACAAAGAAATGTGGACATCCCCTGCAGTAATGAACAAATTCTTTGATGAGGCATTTATTTACTTTCCTTAATACCTTTTGAGTAATCAACCTCTTTTTCCAGACTGTATAAAACTGACATTTTACTTAATACTTTGTTTAAGGGAATACGGTATTTTGTTCATAATAGGTGTGCATAGAGTTGTTGCCCTAGATTATAATCCAAAACAAATGCCCTAATTTCAGTGGGGTGCCCTCCCAGGTAAGGGACTACCTTTTCCTGAGGATTTGGGAGAATTACATGTTGTTGATGTTTCAGCATATGCATCCCTATTTTAGCAATTCAACTGAGATTATGCTTTATAAGTCCAAATTTTATAAGAAAATGGTAATAGAAAGAAGAATGCAAAATCCATAGAATTTTTGTTTACTTTGGTAGATGTTTTGGAAGAAGTTATGGTATATGTTTGGTAAGGCTCAAGATGGGGAGTCTCAGAATGGTGATAGCACCCCACAAATGTGATATGTAAAAAAGTTTCACACTCTACCCAAAGAAAGGACCATTGAATCCAGTGTACGCATACTGTACACATTTTCTGTTTGTTATCTTCCTGCATGAGAACCAGAACGATAATATTTTGGAGCAAGTATTTTAGGGTAGCCTGTAAAGTCACCCATAACATATCTTTGCATTATTGATTCTAAGCCATCCCACTTAATTGTGATAACTATGCGCCTAAAAGTAAGTTGTTAGAAACCCCATTGCAAAATTCAGCAGAAGATGGCATTCCAACTACCGGTACTTCTGGAGTGTAAATGGGATGATGAAACAAAAATGGTTTTTAAAGAAAGAAACAAAGATTTAAGATCTATTACATCAAACTATTATGTCAATGAATAATGGGAACACCATGAAAGTGAGGAAGTTAATCCTTTCCCTCATGTCCTTGCTCAAAACTGTCCCTTATCCTTAAGAAGCTGGTAGCATGCAAAATAAGTGTCAATGCAGGAAGTTGAACAGGACAAACAAGTTTTTTTTTTTTTTGCTATTCTTATAGTACAAGAAATGTTAGATTGCTGGGAATACCTGGTATATGAAAATTAAGAAGCTTATTTCACTTTTTAAAGGTGACAACAATTTTGGTGTATCCATAATGAAGCTATTTAATTGTTTTCTTCATATATTTTCTACAGTTGCTAGAAATATATGCCATGTTCAGCATCATTTTCTGTCTGTTTGCAAACATCATTCCACCAAATGGTAATCCACCAAATAGAATTCATGTCTTCTGAGCTTGATCTGTTTCTCAGTAGTTGTGCATGTGCAGAAGAACTTAACGTGATCTGTCATACAGAACCTCAAAATAATTGAGGGGAGTTGGGCATAGGAGAAGAGGACAATTCCAGGCAATACCACCCCACCACTGTTTAATAGTGGACCCTTTTGAGATCCAAAAGCCACTTTTCTTGCATATCTTGATCTCTACTGTATGGAAAAAGGGGAATCACACAGCAGAACATTTCCTGTTCCTGAGAATATTTCCTGTTAATTTTAGTGTTCTGTTCTTTTTTTGAAGGGTGCAAAATATATTACTGCAAATTATAAGCTGTTTCTATGTATATTTGCTAGGCTTTTGGTGCTTTATTTAAGACAATTATTTGAGTAAAATAGAAATAGAAATGTAGGTTATAAATTGAATCAATGCAAAATGAAAGACTTTGGTCCCTATGATAAATTATGGTTTACCAAATAAAATAATTCATCTACCTCCCACCTGCCAGATTTGGAATGCAGCAACACATCTTGGCAATATTACATGTTTTGAAGGAGTTGGAGTACAGAACAGTAGGGAGAAGTTAAATTGATTTGTACAGCCTGATAACCTGGTGAGCAAATGTTTATATCAAGTGAATAGAAATGGAGAACATAGAATATTCTTTATTCTTGCGTGCCCAATCACATTACTATTCTATTATTCTATTCCTATTCTATTCTATTTTTGACTATTCTATTATCCTATCCAATCCAATCTAATTAATTTAATCTAATCTAATTCTATTCTTCTACATATACAACCCAGTGCTTGAAATATTGCTGTTAGCCTGTTAGGTCTGGAATAACTTCTGTTTAACATTTGTTCCAGGTGGCATTACTTCGTTTGCAATCATTACTTTAATTATGGATTCGTTCAAAATTGGATACTTTGTTGGATTTTCAAGTTGCTTATCAATTACAGAAGGCATTTTTCCAGTTGCACATGCAGTTCATACACTTTTGCAGGTAAAGCCATTTGATCTCTTATTATTCCAGATGTACAGGATTTTAGGATTGTGTAAAAGCCTAAAATAAAGTACTGTGTTTTTCAGTGTATAAGATGCTCCAGAGTATAAGAAGCATCTAGCTTTTGGGGAGAAAAACAAGAAAAAAAATCTGCCTCTACCGATGATCAGCTGTTCCAGGCTGTGGGGATTGCTGCGGCCTATTGCTGCCTATCACCACCTCCGCACATCCCATTTTTGGCCCCTTTTTGGGCCTGTTATTTGGCCTTTTGGGGGGCTTTTTTGGGGCTTTTTTTAACCTGTTTGCGACCTTTTTTCAGGCTGAAAAATGGCCCCAAAAGGCTGAAAAATAGGCTGGCAGGTGAGCGGGGCTTCAGCAACATTCGTTGTATAAGATACACAGGCATTTTCATCCACTTTTTTGGGGGGGAGAAGTGCATCTTATACACCGAAAAATATGGTAACTTGGTTCAAGACCCCCCCCCCCCATTGTATTTCCTCAACGTCCATTAAAAACAGTATCATAATTACTGGATTGGCAAGGAAATTCCTATATAATAAAAGGTAAGTTCCTTAAAGTATTGTTAATTCTGCATATTTTTCTGTGCCAGTCCATTCAAATGCTTCAGAATTACACAAGATTAATAGCTATGTTCTTATTCAATTTTAGAAGGAAAATCCCCAGTGCCTGGTTATCACAAGGACTGTAAAACCTTTAGTTACAAAAAGTGACATTTGTTGATTTAATAGTAACATCTAGTTTCTATTTAGGTTCCATTGAATTCCTTAATTTTGATGTTAGTTTTCATAATTAATGTTTGAAAGTAGGGAAGCCTGATGTACTGTTTGAATTTCCATCTTGAACTAACAGTTGCACACTTAAGCAGTTTGATAAAAAGTCACATTGATACCATCATTTTCAGGACAAAAAAGAAAGAAATGACACAAACTATTAGTAACAATTAGAAAAGAAAAACAATAAAGGCAAGGGACATTAAAAGAGCATTAAAGGAGTCCATTGGAGGTGGGCAGCTAATAAATTTAAAATAATAATTCAGAATATGTGTTCATGCATGTAAGTATGTACATGTAAATGTCATCAAAATGGATTTGATGACTGGTGACTGTGGACAAATGTCCTCGTTTTTTGGCCCATTCTGAGAAAATCCCATAGCTATTTCAGGGGCATTCCAGTGTCCTGTCTTTCCACCTTCTCCTTTCTCTACTTTTCTAACCTTTGCCAAGTAAACTTTCTGGTATCAGCTGTCCAAGGTTTGTGAATTTCTGCTTGCTACTTATAGCTTTAAAAAGGAGTCAGTCTTGGTTTTTGTTGCCGGACTGTCAGCTCTGCCCTAGCTGGCTCTCTAGGAAAGAAAGACACTTGACTCCATCAAGTTACAACGCTCTCTTCCTAGAGACAACTGGAAGCAGTGAAAGCCAGGCCATATCTGAAGAAACTGCATGCAAAGTGCTACATTGTTCCAAACCTTTAGCCCTCCCCCTTTTGACTAGTTCATCAGTGCCCAATAGGATGGTAGCGGAATATCTTGAGAGCAGGACACTGAAAAGCAGTTAATATTCCATTCCCAGGTCCTGGGCACCCAAAAATCCTTGAAGTGGACTGAATGAGATTGGTTCACACCTTTGCTTCCTGTCTGTACTGGTCTCCGCTTTTCCCCTTTACAACAGGCCCCCTTCCCCCCCTTCCACTCCCTCTCAGAATTGTAACAGGCTGCAGCACAAGCAACAGGGAGGGCAGCTTGACATGCTGCCCCTTTTCACAGGAACAGCATGTTTGGAAAGAGAAAGAGACATAGAGATTGGTGCTGTTACCCTTCTGGCACTGCTGATGTTGCATGATTTTCCACTACAGTACTTTAGGCTTCTGTTCTGGGCAGACCAAAGCTTGCACCAGATCTGCCCGAAGAACATTTGCAAGCCAACAAGACTTTGGGGCAGCAAAATCGCATTGCCTCCCATCGGCTTGCAAACATTTTTCATGCTGAGATTACTTTCTATTTTTTTTACAATATTTTAAAAATTTTAAATATTTTTAAATATGTTATTTTTTTGTGGACTACCTTGTATTATCTTTTTACACTATATACTATCTTTTTTTACACTAACAAGCTGACATTTCATTTTTTTTTTATTCTCAGCTGAGACAATTTTTTTCTTTTATGATTTTGTTTTACTTTCCAAATTTTATTTATCTGTCATTTTCAATACATGTGTGGATTACAAACTATTTCAAGGGGGCTACAGGAGAGAGAAAAAAGAGAACTTGAACTCCTAAACAAAGAGGTGAAAGGTGGCCCAACTGAGAGGTAGCAACTGAGACATGGCCCAGCTAAGAAGTATCCTAGTGGCCCGAATGAGAGGTGGTCCAGCTGATAGGTGGCCCATCTGAGGGTGTTGACCCCGATTCTGGGGAAAGCCTGGAAAACGGGTATGTACTGATGGTACCCTTATCTCTAGGCACTTGCAGGGCTGTGGAAAATCCCCAGGAGAATGCCCAATGTTCTGAAACACCAGGGACCACCCAATGTTCCTAAAGAACCTCCCTGTGTGCCAGGAACATCTTGATCTTATCTACTGTGTGCTAGACTTTCTGGGTGATTCCTGTATCTCTTGTGTCCCAGCTGAGCTGGGTGGCGTATTTGACAAGTATAAATATAAGAATCTCTGTGTTGTTGATGCTTCCTCTCTGTTAGAGGGCCCTTCTTTGTTCAGTTGAATAAAGGCATAATCTAAAAGGCAATCTTTAGTCTTTGTGACTTTTGCCAAACCATACCTCAAATCCGACACAATATTTTTGGTGACTCCTAGGACAAGGTGCTTGGCCCTGGGGAAGCTTAGGAAGGGAAAAGCACCAGGCATGCTCTGGGATTTGTTAGAGATGCCCCCCTACTTTACTGTTCACTGACTGTTACAAAATTTTTGAAAGACAAGACATTTTTCCTTTTGTTGCCTTTACTTAGTTCTTGCATTCTCCTGAGGGCTGAAGACAAGGTAAGATTTGCTGTCATTGTGTGGGTTTAACCAGGGGACTGAGTAAGGGTGACTGTTTTAC
This sequence comes from Myanophis thanlyinensis, assembly GCA_017656035.1. Taxonomy (NCBI): domain Eukaryota; kingdom Metazoa; phylum Chordata; class Lepidosauria; order Squamata; family Homalopsidae; genus Myanophis; species Myanophis thanlyinensis. The sequence continues at coordinate 11,561 of JAEANM010004631.1, forward strand.
CTCATCATACCCCACCATTGACCAGAGCTGGACAGAAAAGTGGGCTTCAGTCACCCCTACCCTTCCAGGCTTGGAGGTGTGTAGAAAGCAGCTGGGGGGAGGTACCTGGTTCTATTGTGCTCCAACAGGTTTTGAGTGGCTATTGCTTGAATGACTAGCTGTGTGACTAGTATAAATAGATCCTACTGTTGACCAGGCCTAGGTGTGAAACTGATTTTTAGCTGCCCATGGGCCCCTGCTAGGCCATTGTGCTGTTGACCAGGAGTGCTCACATTGCAAGGGAAGTTGGTGGATCTCTTGCGGCCCAACAGGCTGCATAAAGGTGTGCATAAGTTACACATGGGCTTGACCTAAGGGAAATTTGAGATCAGGATGAGCAACAATAAGGGATGTGCCCTCAGCTCTTTGGAGTGTGTCATTAGGAACTTCGATAAGCTTAAAATCTGATGGGATATGAAAATTGAAATCTTAGTTAAGTACAATGCTCTCTGGTATGAGGACATGCCCACTTTCTGGTCTTGAAGGAGGGGTCAATAGATTTAGGGGATTTTGAAACTGTGGGAGACTGCTCATAGAGGAATGGATAAGATCAGAAAGATTATTATGCACTTTTTTGGATTCTCCAGAGGAATAAAAAGCTGCTTAAGGACTGTGGGTTGGGGTGACCATTTGCTTCAGCTACTTTAGCCTCCATTCCACCACCCTCTAAGGGGATTTACCCCCTCACAGAACAAGTAGCCATTGGAAGGAGGGATACTAATAAGGTTCTTGTTCATATCCCCTTTTCCACATCTGACCTCTATGCTTGGAAAGACAAATTGAGCTCCTACATGGTGGCTCCACATAAATATTCTGAATTGGTTCTATCCATTATTCATACCCACAGTCCTAATTGGGCAGACTTGTAGGCTATGTTGGATGTTTTCCTAACATGAGGAAAGGAGGCTGGTGATCATGGCTGCGAGAAAGCTAGCTGAAAAAAAGGAAGGTCGTTTGGCCGGACACTGATCCTAAATGGGTCATTGACATATATGAAAGCTGGGATTATGAATACTTGAAGGGCTTCCAGGATGCAATTGTTACTGCTTTGCAGAAAGCCATTCCTAAGCAGAAGAATTTGGGTAAAATATGTAATATCTATCAAGGACCCTTAGAGAGCTCCAGTGACTTCCTTGAGCGCCTGTATCAAGCCTTCTGGAAGTACAGTGATTTGAACCCAGAGGCTCCAGAAAATTCTTGTCTAGTCAACATGCTCTGTATTGGCCAAAGTGCCCAGATACCCAGTGTAACCTACAAAAGCTGGATGGAGCCTCTGCTGTTACAATAGGGAAATTATGGGAAGTAGCTTACCAGTCTATGTGGCGTGACCATGACAATGACAAAGAGAACTAAAAGGGACGAAATATGCAGTGTTTGTCAAACCTGAAGCCGGCCTGACTGTAACTGTTTTGTTTCAGACGGAGGAGAGATGCAACTAGGCAAGCAGCTAATAGCCAGATTGGACAATGTGATTTATTGTTTTGAGAAAGCAGGAAACCTTTTAAAGGGTGGAAAGCACAGGAATATTCAGAACTGGCTTTCTACTAGTTTGTGCCAAGATGATATCTCCAAATAAAATAGTTTTTTGAGGCATCAACCTGCTTCGGAGTTCTGTTTTGAAATGGCTATATTACTTGGAACTTTGACATTAAGCTAGTTCTCTGAAAATCTCCTCTCCAACTGTAGCTACTTTCTGGGGTCCTGAGTCCTGACTGTTCAACCTGAATTGCCCAGGGAGCAGAAAGACTCAGGGAAGATGACAGAATGGAGAAGGAGGGGAACGAGATGCCAGAGGCTTCTGAACAAGTAAATATAAGATTTATTGAAATATAATCCATTTGCAAATAGGACCCCTTCCATAAAAATGAAAATGGTAGAAGGGGCAATAGCCATATTGTAGCAACAGCTTAAATACAGTAATAATACAGTACATGCCCCCCAAGTCTGCCCCTTCAACAGTATTGGCTAAATTAATATGTGTAGATTATACGCCAACTGTACATCAGCAATTGCCATAGTAATGTTATTGGGTTCACAATCTTGCCAATCCCTCCTTGGAAATCCCCCTAACAATGCTTGGCATACAATCTTCTTATTTTACTCTTACATAACTTCATGATAACAATACAAAATAATATGTCCTGCTTAGCTAATGGATGTCCTTTCCTGCTTCATAAACATCCCTGAAAAGTCCCTAGACTTTTATAGACTTTTTTATAGGTCACTGTAACCTTATTCCCAGAATCACTCTATTGAATGATAAATAAACTAGCTGGTCAGGTCACTTAAGTTGACGATTTTAAAGTCTATTCTCACAAACATGGCATCACTTTGCTTCAATCTTTTATAAACTTATACAGGCCTTTACAGGAATAAATCTCATTTCTCACATGGCATTTGAGCAAGCTACTGTGGAACACTGGGTGAACTTTCCCCAACAATCTAGGGAGGCTCAACTGGATTGTGACCGGGTTTATTATCTTAACTATGGGGAAAGGACCTAGAAACTTTGGCCCCAACTTCTTGCTTGATGTCTTTAACTTCAGATACTCTGTGGATAAATATACTTCCACCCCCACTCTAAAAGATGCTTTGTCACTCCGATGTTTGTCGGCTTCTTTTTTGTAAGTCTCTGCCAATTTTGAGTGTGGCTTAAGTCTTTTCCCACCCCTCTTTCAATGATTCTATCCACTCTTGTAGTGAGACTGAGGAGGTTTTCGCAGCAGTTCCAGCATGGGGACAAAATCTTCCCCTCTGGTGACTTGGAATGGTGTGAGCCCCATGCTGCTGTGCACGATGTTATTATAGGCAACTTTGGCAAATGCCTGTAGGTCTGCCCAGTTGTTTTGTTGGTAGTCCACGTAGCATCTCAAGTACTGCTCCATCATGGTGTTCATGCATTCTGCAGCCCCATTTGTAGTCAGATGAAACCCCGAGCTAAATCCCTGGGCTGACCCTATCGACTTCAAGAATTGCCTCCAGAACTTCGCCGTGAACTGGATTCCTCAGTCGGAGATCACTTGTTTTTGGGCTCCATGCAGGTGGTAAACATGCTGGACAAACATCCTGGACATGCCACAAAGTGTGCTTGTTTAGAAAACAGGTCAATCACAGTCCAGATGACTGTTTTCTCTTTGCTAGCTGAGAGGTCTACAATAAAGTCCATTGCAATTTCCTTCCATGGCCAGCAGGGTTCGGCCACCATTTGTAGAAGACCTGGAGGTTTCCCAGGTCAGCCTTTCATTGTGGCACAGACAGTGCAACTCTTCATGTAATCTTCTACCTTGGCTTTGAGGTGCGGCCACCAAAATTGCCTTCACAGTAGATGAAGGGTCTTGAGGAAGCCAAAGCAGCTGGACACTTTGGCGTCATGACACTGTTCAAGTATCTTCATGCGTAAGCTGGTTGGCACGTAGATCTGGGTGCCTTTCCATGTGAGGCCATCCCAAACTGTGAGGTAATCCCTGTTGTCGAGGAACCAGGGGTCAGTTGTCAGGGTGGCGATGATGTCTTTGGTCAGTGGGTGCAGATCCCCTTGCATGCGGTGGCGGCCTTGAGCTCTCATGGTGGCCTGGGCTGCTGGCTGAGAAGGGGACAGCACCGCCTGAATGACTTCTTCCCTATTGCTATTGAACTGTGGCATTCAGCACAGCGTATCAGCGAGGATATTCTTTCCCCCTGGAATGTGTTTAAGTTCAAAGTTGAACTGTTTGAAGTATTGAGCCCAACGCACTTGGGGGACAGCTTCCTGGGGTTCTTCAGTGCTTCCAAGTTTTTGTGATCAGTCCACACCTGGAATGGCACTTTGCTTCCCTTGAGGAAGTGCATCATCCACACCAAGCTCCCTGAACTGCACTCCATCTACAACAGACAATGCCAAACTACAGCCAGGAAAATAATTAAGGACACCAGCCACCCAACAACAGACTGTTCACCATGATGCGGTCAGGAAAGCGCCTCCGTTCCCTGAAAGCCAACACAGAGACTAAGGAGGAGCTATTTCCCACAGGCAATACGGATCCTAAACCAAACCACAATAATCCCAGGACTATAAAGTATTCCTATAATCTCTCTCAACTATCCTCTAACTTATTCTCCCTCCTTGTCTATACTATTCCCTTGCCCTACTACCTATGGTCGTGAGTGGTTGCATACACATTTCACTGCATTTTGTACTATATATGACTCTGCATGTGATGAATAAAAGTTGATTTGATTTGAAGAGAGTAGGGCCTATCGAATTGTGTATGTCTCCTCCCTTACGGCCCATCTCTGTTCCGTGTCAGTCAATTTCTTATGTAAGTGCAGGGCTGGAGTTGGCCTTGGGGGCTTTCTTGCAGAGCATGGTGGTTACAGAGATGTCACTAACATCAGTCTGGACCACTGAAGAGTTTGTCAGGGTCTGGGTGCTGAAGAATGGGCTCCTGCGCGAACAGTTTCTTCAGCATCTTGAAGGCTTATTGGCAAGTCATTGTCCATTGTAGCAGCTGGGTTGGCCAGGGTTTGGGGCATCCCTCCAAAGTTTACAGCAATTTGGTTAAGGGCAGTGCCACCTGCGCAAACATGGGGATGACTTGCCGATAATAATTTGCAAACCGTAGGAAGCTCAGTAGCTGTCCTTCATGAGCATCTCTTCAAAAGGGCCCTGGTCTACTTGAGTGACATCCTCATCTTCAGCAAGACCCTCGAGGAACACATCAAACTGGTCTGACAAGTCCTACAGAAACTGCTAGCCACCAAACTATATGCCAAGCTGTCGAAGTGCGCGTTTCACCACACTGTCCTGGACTATCTAGGCTACAGAATTTATGGTGGGGGGATAGAAATGGACCCGAAAAAACAGACTGCGCCATTGAGTTCATGCCAAGAGCTGCATTGGCGAAACCCAAAATGTACTTGATGACCCCAAAAGAAATGGCCATATTGAGGAAATACATCAATGAGAATCTGGCAAGGGGATTAATTCAGCCCGCCAACTCCTGGGTGGCGGCCCCCATCCTCTTTGCCGAGAAGATGGGTCGATGAGACTGTGTGTTGATTTTCATGGGATCAACACCGTTAGCATGGAAAACACCTATCCACTTCCACTAATGTACGAAATGCTCAACCACCTAGCCAAAGGCAAAATCTTCACGAAATTGGACTTGCGGGAGGCACACTACCAAGTGCACATTAGAGAATGCGACAAGTGAGAAACCACCTTCAGGAGTTGCCCCTGAGAAAGCTTCCAATTCAAAGTCATGCCTTTCAGATTACAAGGGGCGCCCACAGTTTTCATACAGTTGATTTCCTCAATATGGCCATTTCTTTTGGGGTCATCAAGTACATTTTGGGTTTCGCCAATGCAGCTCTTGGCATGAACTCAATGGCGCAGTCTGTGGGCCAGTGGGGCAGGAGCACATTGCATTCCTGCTTGCTGAAAACCTCTGTGAGATCTTGGTATTCCCCTGGCACATCTGGTGCATCTGGGGGGGACATCCATACTGGTGGCTGTGGTTTCATGTCTCTGCTTTGGCTGGCTGTGGTATTCGAGGCTAGGGAGGCCAATGGGCAGAGGCAGCGTGGGGCAACCAGCTATCTCCAACTTTCTATAGCCCCCTTCACATGTTATGGTAGGGCCCCACTTTCCCCAGCATCAAGGTGTCTGTCATTTTCTAAGCTACTATGAAGTAGATGAGCTCCCAATGCTCCCCAACCTCTAAGCAGAGTGGTTCAGTGATTAGGGTCTCGAGGGGCACCCCCCATTAGTGACCCATCCATCTGTTCAAACTGTATCAGTTGGAGTAGGGATTTGGTGCAAATGACTAATTCTTTAACTACGGCCATGCTCACTAAGCATCTGGTGCACCCTGTGTCTAGGAAAGCATCTATCAGCTTCTTTTTTCCCATTTGTGGGATGACCAAGTCGACAAAGAAGGGGAGAATATCTGCACTCACCATCGGGTCTTCGAGGGCATCCTCGTTGCTCAGTTTGGAGCTGTTCTCATGTTGGAGCATTTCCTTCCTCAGGCGTTAGGTCAAGGGCTTGCACTGCTTGCCTCGCATATTTCCCCCCATCTTTAGCTTTGCATGGAGGGGCTTTCTTTGGCTTTGCTGTGGCTGCAGGCCTTGCCTGTAGGACCAGAGTGGGTGCGAGGAATTTGGACGCTCAGTGGCCAAGCTGCCCACATTGGAAACACCTCACTTGCTGCGTGGGGGCTGTCTAGTTAGGCGGGCTGGTGGTGCTGCCGCCCACTTCCCCACAGGTTTCCTCACCAGTTTCATAGCGGGGGCTTTCCAACGGGGGAGATCTTAAGGTGCATTGACATGGTCAGGTGATACCAGTCCTGGATTCGCTCTGGAGCCCCCCTTATTCCACACACCTTTCTGAGTTCTGGATCCAAGCCCTCTTTGTAGTAGTGGATCAGCAATTGGTCGGGCAAGTCTTGGTGCTTTCGGCCACCCGGCGGAACTTCCAAATGTACTCTTTGGGGTGCGGCCCCTATGCTTGAGTCCCTTAATCTCAGTCTCTGCTTCATTGCGGTGTGTGGTGTCTTCAAACCAGTCCCGCAATGCTTGCATGAACTTATCAAAGTCCTTTAATTCGGGCACCCCTTGGTTATTCATTTTGGCGACCTATTCAGCTGCTTCCCCTTCATTCATCCCCTCAGTGATCGCGGATGCCATGTCCCATTCAGTAGGATAGTGGTGCCTATGGGTGTCAAAATGTATTCAGGTGTGGTTTAGGAAGTACACCAACTTCGCAGAGGTCCCATCTAATGTCGCCTTAAAAGAGGGCAGTTCAAGAGCTGTGGCTGGCAATTGCAGCACTGGCTGGGCTGTGCGGCCTGTGGTGGCATCTGCTGCTGGGGTGCCAGTTGCGGCAGCATCAGGGCTGGTTGGGCTGGAATCCATTGGCACTGGACCCATTCCCTGCCTTGTATAAAAAACCTACCTGGGTGGTATTTGCACTGTGGGTGTGAGCAGGGGTAACTGCTGAATGCTGGGGCCCCCTGCCTTGCAGGCCTGATTGTGGTGCCGGATCAATCCCAGTGGTTGCTGTGGCTGGCAAGCCTTGTGGGGGGACACCTGTGATCCCCCTTGCCCCGGATACAGAGGTGGCATCTAGCTTGGTGCTCCCCCACTTGCCTGAGTTGCGAATGTGAACTTTGGCTGGGGAAACACCCATCTGGCTGCTTAACCAAAATAGACTTGGGTAGCGCTTTTTACACATAGTTGCTCCAACTGCTCCTGAAGGCTTCCCATCGACATGACATGGGGGGGGGCAGGATGGCATGGCTTTTCAGCTCAATGCTTCAAAGCTTGGCTTCTCCCTCCATCTGGACATAGGATGGGATGGATCCCAGCCTGTGGGGCAATTTGCAGCTCCAGGTAGGCTCCTCCAGACAGAGCTGGCTCCTCTTGGGTGCTTGACCAGATCAGTTGCGCTATAGGTCTAGCCCCTTGTAGAAGTTCAGGCCCAGTGCCCATCGCTTCTATGATGTCAGTCAGCACCACCTCCATCAGGCTAGCAGACTTGTCAAGGACCACTGATGCCACTTTCACAGGTCAGTCCACTGCGGCATTTTTCTCTTCCATCTTCCTTGAGCTGTTGTGCAACCCCAGGGGTCAGGAGAGTGCCCGAGGCTCGATGCCAGCTGTCAATGGCATCAGCTCCCAGTGCCAACTCCTTCACCCCCTCAGCCTGCAGCCCAGCCACAGATTGAGGCCCAGCCCAAGAGATGCTGGTCGGCTGACAATTGCACTCTGGAAGCTTGAGGAGCTGCCGAGAGGGACCTCTGCATGGCCAGCTGGCTATGAGAATGGCAACCATCAAGGTGACAAGATGGCTGAGGGCCTGGCTCTAGACCTCAAACCAGGGGTAAAGACCGCCAGGTCAATCAGGCTGAGGAAACCATGGCACAGTGTGAAGGAAAGGGGGAAATTTGCCTGCCAGACTGCTGAGGTCTCCTGTCCTCCAGCTGGGAAAGAGGAAACTAGCCCAGAAGCCCCAGATGCCTACAGCCTACAACAGCGACGATGAAGGTAAGGACAACCCAATGGTGTGGGAAACCATCCACCCTTTCTTCATCCCATCTAAAATTGTAGCATCTAAGACCAAGACAGAGGGGGAAGTGGACATGATCATAGACATGGGCTGCACCCGGTGTCTGATCAGCCTATCCATTGTCATAAAGCTAAGACAATGACCCAGCCCTTACATTTTGAACAGGTCGATGGGTCGTTGATGGGGGGGCATCTACGCTCCAGCAGTGGGAGTTCATCCGTTTTATGGTGTTGCCGAAAATGAGAGAAGCAGTGATTCTGGGCCTATCCATCATCTTTTTGGAGAGTGGCTACAGAAAGGCTTGGAATAGGCCCCAACCCCCTCCTCCAGAGATTGCTGGAAGAGAGGCTGCCAAACAAAGTGGCACTAAGCAGAGCTAGAAGGCTGCCACTGCCTCATAACCGCTACCAGGTACACCCCAGATTCCAGAGAATACTGAGATCTGGCTGAGGTGTTCAGTGAGGAGTGCAACATGCTACCCCCTTCAGCACCCCACAGACTATGCTATAGAGTTTGTACCAGGGGCTAAACTACCCAAGCCAAAGATGTACTCCATGACCCCAAAAGAGATGAGACAGCCAAAAGATTACATTGACACAAACCTGGCCCACAGATTTATCCAGCCAGCTAAATCTAGAGTGGTTGCCCTGGTCCTCTTTAAAGATACAAAGGATGGGTCGATGAGGCTCTGCATGGATTTTAGAGGAATTAATGCCATATGCATAGAGAACCTATCCACTTCCCCTCATGAAAGACATGCTGGCCCATCTGGCTAAAGGGGAAGGTGTTCACTAAAGGACGGGGGGTCCTTTGTTTGAGGCTAAGGCCGGACTGAGGGTTGGGCACGTCGGAGAGGATCGGGAGATTGGTGGTTCGGGTCAAGGAAGGGAGGGAAGC